>JALHCC010000501.1:0-81427 GCA_024340765.1 Tolypocladium cylindrosporum
TAGGTAGCACGCGTGGGCCGAGGAGTATGGGATATGGGGGGGGGGGGTGGGACGACGAGACGAGGAGTCGTCGGATGCAACGGAGCTGCTATAATTGTCAGTCCATGCCGTTGGCGATTTGTATGAGTGCTCGTGGAGCTCAGATGCCGCACAGGCGGAGGGAGCTGCGGTTTTTGTTTTCGTCAGACAGGCGAGAGGCTGTCTGTCTGTCCCTCATCGATTTTGCTTCCCGCGGGAAAACCGACGACGACGTTGAGGAGACGAGACGCTGCCGCGATGGCTGCACGTGTGCTCTGCCTCAGGTACGCAACGAGGTACACCAGACGGAGGAACTTTCTGCCCCTTCCTCGCCAAAAGTCCACGACGTCGAGGCTATGCCCGCGCCTCGCAACAAAACAACCTTGCAACCGTTCCATTGTCTCCAACGCCGTGCGCGCATGAACAAAAAGGCACCGCGACCGCAACCTCCCATCGCATCGTTGCGGCGCGTGCTCCGTACCAAGGCCGCCAAAAGAACCCAAAAGGACCGGCCGACCAGGCCAGAATGGCGAGCGCAAAAACGTGACCCCGAGGGCGCAAGGGGCGTCGACAGCCAGTGGGAAGCCTTGCCTGGCGGCCCTGCTGCGGCCACGCCCCTTTGCGCGCCTCTGAGTCTCTGTCTCTGGGCCGGAACTTTTGCTGGCGCCCTCTGAAGCGTGTCACTCCGGGACCGACCTCCAGGCGCTGCCAGGCTTCGTCTGCCTGTCCCCCACACGCCCTGCCCTCGCTCTGCGCCGCGCTGCACTCCGCATGACTCCTTACTGGTCCTGAACGGGCTGCTGCACAGGTTCCCGCTGCATAGGGACGGAGTTCGCCGCGTCCAATGCGCGTCGTCTGGGCAGGTGAGGTTGCTTCGCGTGGGAAAACTACGTGTACTCGTAATGCCTTGTACGGAAACCCCTGCTGTTGCTCTACATACTCGCAGAAGCACGCAACTGCTCAGGCCAAGCTTCGCGGAAATGCATCACCGGCGTCCTCCAGGCTTAGGCTTCCCCGATCTCTTGGCCTCGATTCACCCGCTCTCGGCGGTGGCACAGGGGGGTGGGCCACGCCTTTCCTGGCCCCCTGGAGGTTGGTGGCTTGAGACTGTTCCCTCTTCCCTGCTCCTTGTGCTCGTCATTGTTCGCCTGGCGAATCCCTCCCGCCCGGCTGAACTACCAATATCACCGCTCGCTCGGGTCCGTCCCCCGTTCGTACATGCGCCGTGCGCGCACCGAGATACATACGAGTCAGGAACCCCGCGAGACGGAGCTTCGCGCATGTAATGTTTACCCAATGGCTGCGCAACGGCTGCGCAATGGATGGCGTCCACTCCGTACGAGTACTAGGGATTCCTCCGTACTCGTATGGCTGGAGCAGAGTCACAGGACGTTGAAAGTGCGGTCCCGAGCAGCAGGTGCGTGGTACTATATCCCAGGGCTCTTCGTATTATTTGCAGCGTCCTGTTTCGTCTGCCGAGGCGGGGCCCCCCTCTCTGACAACAACTCAAACAGCGTCGGCTTGCGCAGGCCTCGAGCGCGGCTTGCAAGATCGATGCAGGCCGCATGTGGGATCGCGGCCGCAGGAATGCGATAATCAACACCACGCCTGCGAGAACCAGATCTGCTCGGCAATGGTGCCGTCATACCTTGCTCGACGCATGCTGTGCGACGACAGGGTCCTCCAGGTGGACTGATTCCGCGCTGTCAGGCCTAATCTGTGCACAGAGGACGTGTCTTGTCTCATCGATCTGATAACGGCCCGGCGGCGCCTTGGTTGCGTCCATGCACAACACCACCCAGATTTGATCGGCGCCTCCCGTAGTCCGTAGTCTGGTTCATCACATCCGCTCCCGTACCGCGCCTCGGCCAACATTCTGTGGCTTCGTCGGCCAAAGACTCACCCGCCGTTCAAGTCCGTCTGAGAGCCCCGTCTCTCCAGACCGCCAGATGTCCGGACTCGTGACTGGCTGATCCCGCGCACGCCCCGTCATCATCCCATGTCCCACGTCCTCAGTGTCCCGTCGCCGTCGTCAGGCTCGCCTACAGCTTCCCCGAATGCCGATCCGCTGCTTCATGTGCATCGTCTCTGCCGACTTGGCACGCGAACAGTCTGCTTGGCCAAGAACAAGATGCCGTCCCCAACATGACAACCCGTGCGATGATGCATATCAGCGCCACAGCGCACTCGAGCCAACAAAGGCGCAAACAAGCATCCATCCCGTAACCATCGCGGCCAACGCAGACAAAGGATCCCGCTCCCTCCAGGTCTCCTCTGCTGCGCCCTCCTACCGCATCGGGTGCGGTACCCCCCTTGACTCTCTGCATGAGGCTCGCTTTTCGCCTTTTATTCGCCGTTGCTAATGTTTCCGAGACCCCCCCTACTCTCCCACTTGGGCAGCGTTTCTTGGCATGCGTTATGTACGCTGCTTACTCGTACTATTCGCAGAACTATTTCTTCCCGCACCCCGTTGCCCACGCACACAAAACAGCTTTTCCTAGCGCCGCGATCTCTTGCGCGTCCTCTGGTCACGGATGTTCGGCACGCGGCCTTTTTCCCGCTGCAGGGACAGGCCAAGGCCAGCAGGCCGGTTCATGTCCATCGTCCCCCCCACAGGGCAGAGCACTCACGTCGGGAACCGCGCGCCGCCAGCGGGGCTCAGACCCGGGGGAGCTGAGGCGCTATTACAGGGCTCCACTCCTTCCAGAAGGCCCTACGACGGCCGGCATCCATCAGCCAGATCCGTACGAGTACTTTGTACGGAGTACGTACTTTACATGGTAAGCTGTTGGCTGGTAAACCAAGATCGCAAGTTGGTCCACGGCGATTGCCCAACCAGTCGTTGGCCGTGTCATTGCCTGCTTGCCTGCCTGCACTGCCTCTCGCCTCTTGTTTCATCCTCAGCCAACCAACCAACCAGCCCTGTCAAGCCCGTGCTGTCGGAGTTCCAGCTTAGAAACAAAAGGCCCTTTGTATTTGCTCCTCCGTCTCCTCTCCGCCGCCGCCAGCCTGTTCGCCGATGGGCCGGTGTCTCGGAGCGCCGTCGACACCGCTGTCCCGCCGCCATCAGGCAACGCCATCCGCGGTCGTCTGTCTGTCCCGTACCCGGACACGCCCAACACCGTACATTGTGCTCGTAGACAACTCCAGTTGTGGCACGCAGACATGCTGCATGTTCCCCAGCACAGGCTCTTTCCACGGCGGTATGCCTCGAGTGCACAGAGTACGGACGTACTGTATGTACATCAATTACAATACCGAGTACTACCTGACCCTCACCTCACCACCAGGCTTGTCAATCTGTTCTACACACTGCTCCACCAGTACCAACCATCACAGCCATAAAGTACAGGCACACTAGACCATTGCCTCGTTGCTTTTCACCTCTTCGGCGCATCCGCGGCGACAACAGCTCCGCCATCGCGTCGACGTGATCCTTTTCTTCGTCATCGTCCCTCATACCCAGTTGGAAATATACACTCCGCCCATCCTCCCTCTATCCCATGCTGCCCCCTCTCATTACTGAATCCCAGCCGTAGCCTTGGACTAGCCCATTCCTCGGGGGCGCTCTCTCCAAGAGCCAGCCCACTTGTCCTGTTACCAGATGCAGATGAAGCAGCGCAATGCAGTGAGAAAACAACAGCGAGAATCAAAACCCGATGCAATCCGACCTTGGCGCCGGCGCCGGCTCCAAACGTGGCTCCGGCCCCAACTCAAAACTCCAATTACCTGTCCCTCATCTTGTTCTTTCCTTGCCTTCCTCCTCGTCCCGTCCATGTCCACGCCCAGTCATGTCCAGAATGTTCGTTGACATAGCCGCAACGCGACCAACGGCTGGCTCGTCTCGCCGTCCACTCCCAACCATGTTGTGTCCTAGTTCGCGAATGCCGTGGGCCTTGCATACTTCACCTAGGCAGCGTTGGCCTGCGCGGCGCCTCCGCGACCACGGGGCATGCCGCCACGTCCCCGGTTCTGGCCCGAAAAGTTACCCCGCGGGTTGCCCTGTCCTCCGCTGCGGTTGCCATCGAAGCCACCTCGTCCGCGTCCCGAGGCATTACCTCGGCCGGATCCGTAGTTGCTACCTCCGTAGGCCGTAGACTTGGGGCGACGGGGCTCCACGACAATGCTCTCGCCGTTGACGGTGTGAGGGTTAGCCGCAACGGCGGCCTGGTAACCCTCGACGGTCTTGTACTCGACGAATGCGCAGTTCTAAAGGCCAAGGTCAGTGGACTGCGGCGCAGGCTAAAAGCAGGGAGCAAAGCTATATACCTTCTGGCGATTGATGTCAAAGTAAGTCAGCTCGCCGTGAGCAGCGAGGGCGCCTCGGAGGTCCACGTCCTGGACCTTTTCCGTGACATACTTGACGTATCCCATCGTGCCTTCCTTCTCACCAATGTTGCCCGAGATCGACTGAGGTCGGTTCTGGCGCTTCGAATCGGCACCCGCAGTCTGCCATCCGGAAAACTCCTTGGCAGGGGCTTCGGTGGCAGGGGCTGCTGTGCTCGTCTGCTGTACAGCAGCAGCAGCAGCAGCAGCAGTGGGAGTGGCCGGGGCAGCAGCCGGGGCAGCAGCCGGAGCAGGGGCAGTAGCAGCGGCGGCAACAGGAGCAGGCGCTCGGCTCTGGCTCTGGGCGGGGGGAGTGGCAGTCTTCGGGAGAGGAACAACTGGCCGGGGACCAGCAGCTGCCGCTGCGCGGCTGGCCCAGGTCATGGGCTTGGCCGGTGCTGGGAGCTCCGCAGCAACGGGCTCGGCGGGGGGCGCCGGCTTCGACACCGGGGTCGGGCTGGGGTCGTGGGGGGTCTCAGCCTTCTTGGCATCCTCCTCGGCAAGCTCGAGAGCAGTAGCATCCGGGTCCGCGGCGGGTGCGGCTTCGGCCTCGTTCTCAGATGGCTTAGTCTCCTCGACGGCGACGGCATGAGCATCACCTCCGTTGACAGTGACCTCTGCCTTGCTAACCTCCTCGAGCTTCTGGTCGACGACATCAGCATCCAGGTTGCTGGTCTCGTCCTTGGCGGCCTCCTTCACGGGCTCATCAACCACGGGGGCGGTGGCCGTGACAGCAACAGCGACAGGGGCGGCTGGCTCCTCGGCGACAGGGGCGTCCGCAGCAGGCTCGACGATCTCATTGTCGCCCTCCTCATTAAAGTATCTGAAAATATCGTTGAGGACGAAGTAGCCGGATGGCTGCTGTGCGAGGACAAAGGTCTGGACAAACTTCTTGGGCTCCGCAGCCTTGTTGGATGTCTCACCAATGACTTGGATCACGATGTTATCAAATAATGCCTGGGAGTCAACGTTGGAAACCCGGACCTTGCAGTCCTGGAAGTCCAGCTGCTTGATGCGCTCTTGGATCGACTGGAAGTACAGGGGTCAGCGCGGGACACGTGGAGTCGCTGCGAACAAGCATGACATACCTGGCGGCCGACCGATACGTTGGCGACCTCGGCCTCAAGGCCGTAGACAAATTGAGAGCGCTTGCCGTAGAAGAGCTGGGGACAAGAAAGTCAGTTGGGCTCCTGCGGGTGGCACTGGTGGAATACGAAATGTGACATACGTGGAGCTTCTCGGGAGACTTGCTCAGGGTGGTGTAGTACTGTTCAACAAAGTACCAGCCAACCTCATCCTTGGAGAGGTTGCTGTTCCCCGTAGCATTGCTCGCGGCGTCGACAGAGGCTGGCGCGGCGGGGTACTGCTCGGCGGGGTTCTTGTACTGCTCCTGGTGGGCGAAGTTACCGTTCGTCGCCATGGTTGCCCTCTCCGCAAAGGTGAAGGACGTTGGGAGGTTTCGAGGTGCGCGACGGGACGAGGGCACGAATGACACGAGCCGTGATCGAGCCGAAGGAGAAGGATCGGTGCGAAGAGAGGCTGAGGTAGAGAGCGTTGATCAAAGGGGCCGCCGTGACAGGTTGGGCCGCAAGATATCGCAACGGGTGGCTCCGGGGGAAGATGAAGTCGGATAGGTAGGCAGTCGGCACCTGATGACAAAGGTGTTTGCTGGGAGATGCGGAATCGCGAGCGGACAGGCGACTGAGGATACTGAGGTGCTGGAAGGAGGGAGAGCCTCTGCCTGGTTTGATGGGGCGAGTGGAGGAGAGAGGAGGATTGTTGGGGTGCAATGACCGAGATGCCGTTGGCCTTTGTGGGTGGTGGAAGGGAAATCAGGAAAAAATAACACACAATGGGCCATGGGTGGTCATCGCCAAAAGGGCTGTTGGTCCGTGCGCCCCATGGTCGAGGGTGCCAAGCCAGGGTAAGCTGCGATGTTCGGAACGGAATTATGCGATGCAGGGAGGGTTTTCCCGGGGCAGGCGCGCCTTCGTCCCTATACTCGTACTCGTACCACTCACGGACAGCAGGACAGCAGGATAGCTCGGGCCAGGTAGAGCATAGGTACACAATATGCTGGCCATTACGGTGCTGAATGGCCATGTTTTGGAAGCGCCTTCCTCCTTGGTAGGTACTTACCCGGTGTCAACCGCACCGTCAGTGCACTGTAGCTCCCGTCGTTGGCTCAGTCCTTAGCCTGCAGCGTCAGAGCCACGGCTTGCAACTCTGCGATTGAGAGGGGCAGATGGCACGGATAGGCTGTCAAGTATCGTGAAAACACAAATGCAGCAGTTGATTCTCTGGAATATTCCTTTTATTGGCAATTAACGGAGCGACGTTCTTCAACAGCTTGCGCACTCACACGGTGTCTCAAGTAGATGGGTTCCCAGGGCCGACGAAAATACGCCGCCGTTCAAGACTCCAACTTCAGCCTCGGAGCACTCAACTTATGAATCATCCAAGCAAGACACTGTGTAACTAGACTCTCCTTCAGAGCGTGCAGCGAAATCCAGCGAGAGATGGGAGATTTAGCCCAGGTGTTTTGTAGCTCGCTGAACACTGTTTACTGGACCCCTGCACCACACCACCCATTGAGACTGCGGGGTCTCCCGTCGCTCCAAAAAAAAGTTGTCGCCTCGAAATTTTCCACAATCTTATCACGACCTCGACCGCCGCAACGCCAACGCGCATATTTTTCTCCTACAGCCCCGGCCGATCCTCGACCGCACCCGCCCGGAGTGTCCAATCGAAGACACAAGCCTCTGTCCGTTTCGAAGAATAATACATTCGCACACACGCCGCAACCATGCCCAAGTCCAAGCGCGCCAAGGTCTTCAACCTCACGCAGGTGACCAAGAAGACCAAGGAGCAGAAGGAGAAGCTCTTCCAGAACATCCGCGACGCCGTCCCCGAGTACCAGCACTGCTTCGTCTTCAGCGTCGACAACATGCGCAACAGCTACCTCAAGGACGTGCGCCACGAGCTGTCCGACTGCCGCCTCTTCTTCGGCAAGACCAAGCTCATGGCCAAGGCCCTCGGCCAGAGCCCCTCCGAGGCCATCGCCCCGGGCGTCGACGACCTGACCCAGTACCTCGCCGGCACCGTCGGCCTGCTGCTCACCAACCGGCCCGCCCAGGCCATCCTCGAGTACTTTGAGGGCATCACCAAGGTCGACTTTGCGCGCGCCGGCGTCACCGCGAGCAGGCAGTTCAAGATCCCGCCCGGCGTCGTCTACGCCACCGCCGGCGAGGTCCCCGCCGAGCACGACGTTGCTCTGGAGCACAGCATCGAGCCCGAGCTCAGGAGGTTAGGCGTCCCCACCCGCCTGGTCAAGGGCAAGGTCGTCTTGGGCGACGAGAGCGGCGAGGGCGAGGGGTACATTGTCTGCAAGGAGGGCGACGTGCTGGACTCGAGGCAGACGAGGCTGCTGAAGCTCTTTGGCGTCTGCCTGAGCGAGTTCCGCGTCAAGATCGTGGCGTAAGTCGACCTCATCCCATGTCCCACGCCCACTCTGGCTAACACACCGCAGCTACTGGAGTTCAGCGAGCGGAGAGGTTACGGAAGTCGATCCCGCCGCCATGGATGGGGTGAAGGAAGATTGATGATCCAGGGTTTCAAGAGGAAAAAGCAAACGTTCGAACTTTTGGGTGCAGGGAGATTCTGTTCGCAAGACTGGTACGGGCATGGATTTTAAGGATCTCGGCGTTCACAGGTCGTGGGATGATTTTGCGGGCATACATCATGTTTTCTAGAGACCCCCATCGGATGACACAGGGACAAAGACCACTGCACTTACATACGCAAGCACCAAGCTCCGTGTCCAAGTAAGATATCCTGTACTCGTACACGGATCTGCTATGCTCACTTACACTCACTCACTATTGCCCTCGCATTGTCGACCAGAAAATTCCTCGGCCGCCTTAACCATGGTCAGTAGGACAAGGGTGCCTTACCTCTGACCTTACCTCATAGTTGTGGTTTCGCAGTTAATCCGCCGGTTATACCGTTTTGATCTCTACCTACCCTGCAAAGTACAGACAAATTACAGACTGCGCGAAGGTTACCGTCCTGCTTACCCCCTGTTGGGACTCCTTTCGATTGATTGAAGCCTACCTACCCACCGGTTCGTGAGACGGATATTGACTGCTCCATCCGCACAACGACTTGGGTCATGCTGTTCATACCTAGGAACCGAGAATCCAGAACAAAAAGAAATTTTGGCTGTCGTGACACGCATGATTAACTTTGCGAGGCCGATTACCACAAGCTGTGTCGCATCTTACCCTCAATGCACCAGCCACAAGGAGGTGGAGTCATATAGCGAGAACAGAGCGAGAGCTGCTGCCCGACACATTTCCCACCTGGGTGACTTAGTATCGGGGCGCTTTGCGGGACTCATCATACCCTGCTCCATCATACGGTCGCTTCCGGTCGTCGTCTCGTGGCCGATCGTAGTCCCGACGATCCCGACCTCTGTCCCTGTCACCGCCGCGGTTACCCTCCCTATCCCTGTCCCTTTCGCGGTCGCGGTCTCTGTCGCGATACCCACCCTCTCGGCGAGGGGCGATAGGTTCCATGTTGCTGCCTGTGCGACGACCACCATCGCGGTCGCCAAATCGGCCGGCGTCTCGAAAGCCGCCTCCTCTGTCGTCCATGCGCCCAGGGCCTCGCGAATCAAAGCCGGGGTTGGAGAAACTGCGGTCGCCGTTACGCCTGTCGAATCCCGGGCCAGATGGTGCACCGGTCGGCGGGCCGAAGCCATTTCTGTCGCTTCGAGGGCCGCCAAAGTCACCTCTGAAGCCTCCGCCGCGGCCGCCGCGGCCGCCACCGCGAGGTCGGCCACCGTCAAAGCCTCCCCTGAATCCGCCTCGGAAGCCGCCGCCGTCTCGGAAGCCGTCTCCAAAGCCACGAGGTCCGACGGGTCGCGAGGGAACGGCTCTGGTGTAGCCTCGGCCACCAAGTCCGCCCCCGAGTCTGCGAGGTTTCCAGCCAACAACGGTGCGGCCTCGTTCGACGTCTGTCTTGATAGCTCTACCTTTAATACGATCTCCATCGCAGGCTCTCACGGCGGCTACTCGTCGTCGCGCCAAGAGGCGCTGGTGTTAGCAGTGCTTACCATGATCAAAGACGCTCAAGATAACAGAGTGGGGCAGAGACGGGCAAGCTTGAGGGCCCTTTGTGTCTCGTGATGCACTTCGAGAGATAGGCAAGCTTGAGGGCCACATCTCCAGAGCGCATCGAGGGAGCTCATGTTTTCCATCGCTGGTGGGGAAGAAATAGTTTACCTTGCATGTCGCTCTCTCGCTCAAACACAATAAAGGCGTAACCTCTGTGAGCCTTCTTCTTCTTGTTGGGCTTCTCATGTGCATGCGTATCGGTGATGATGCGAATCTATTGAGGATGTTAGCCGCTGCCGGTTCCTTAATGAGAGGTGCGGGGGTTGACGAACGCGCTCGATCGGTCCGAAACGGTTGAAGTGTCTCTCCAGGTCTCGCTCATCAGCTTCATAGCTCAAACGGGCAACGACCATGGTAGAGAGCGCATGACCACGAATGTTTGGGTCTTCTGCGGGTTTAACTAAATGGACAGTCAATTTGTGGACTTTGGCAACATCGGCCGGACCACCAACATTTCTCTGGGGCCGCCTGCACCAGCTCCCGAATGGCCTCCTTCTTCTCGACCTTCTTCCGGTCGCGTGCTTCGAGCCAGCTCTCTGTCGGAGTGAAGGTGTCATTCTCCTTGTACTCCTTGAGCGCCTCCAGGTAATGGCCAGTGCCGGTGATGGCCTTGGTTCGGCGCGCCTGGGGAGGGTGGTCGATGGGCTTGACCCAGCGCAGGGGAGGTCGCGGCGCGAAGAGCGCCAGCAGGTTCGGGGGGAGCTTGTCCGTCATCGTGCCAACCAGACGCCCACGCCGACTGGTATCGTGATGATGGCGAGATGGGCTGGCAAGCGGACGAAAGCCGGCCGATGAAGTGCGATGCGGGGGATTGCGAGGGTGTCAGGAGGAAACACAGATGGTGAACAGTCGCGCTGGCCCGAAATTATCGAGAGCTCGAGGTCTGCCTGGGGTGGGGTTTTGCCGGTGCTGTGCCGACTGACGCTAAACCACTTTCGGGCAACCCACCGCTGTGAGCTTGATTTTTCGAGGCATGGCTCGCGTCAGACACACGAGACCTCTTATCGGTCGTCGGATCATGAAGAAATCGATTGGCACGGCCAGCCCAAGATGACAGTAAAGGCATTGCGAGCCGTCTCGACCGGCCAGGTATGCGGAACACCTTCTGCTCCTCTACTTTTCGCGAGACTGACCGTTCCAGAATGGCCTGGGCGCCTTCATCCTCCAGTGCAAGAAGATGGACTTTCACTACTGCGACTGGGCCGGCAGCTCCAGGGGCATGAAGTAGGTAGCCCATGGCATCTCTACACGCGAAAAGCGTGATTGCTGACAGCCTCGCCCTCTGTAGCGGCTTCATCAAGTCCCTCCTACCCAAGTTTGCTGCCGCCAACGCGCAAGTCGAGTTCGCCGTCTCCCCGCGACCCGGCAAGCACCCCGTCATCATCGGACACTACATCAACGGACGGACAAAGCCCATCTGCGTGCGCAACCTGTCGCCATACGAGATCCTCCAGAAGGTGGAGCTGCTACGAGACGCGAGCGGAGATAAGCTGAAGAAAACGAACAAGGCTGTGACGAGCACCAAGCCCAGCGTGAGAGGTATATGGTCTCCTTATCACGGGAAGGGCATGGTTGTGTGAGATTGGGTCGGGGTGGGCATATGAAATTGCCGTGTACGTATAATTGTATCAAGATGGGCCGCATACGCAGCGTAGAGCGGCTGGGACTTGCGGGATCTAGGGCTTGGATTTGATCACGGAGTAGCGAGACGAGACCTCACATTGAACCACTTCGATCAACATCATGAGAGAAATATCAGCGGTATTTAGCTGATTTATGTATGAGCTATTCCGTCTTGTTTCCAACAGTGAAGGCCCTTGCGTTGTCCCTTTTGGTGCTCTTCGAGATATCCTGGCTCCGATGCAACGGCCCGGAACTTACTGCTTCCGGCAGTTGATGATGTCGACGACTGCAGAACAAGGTCAGCCATGTGAATGATACTGCGATGGTAGGACGACAAGACTTACAACCAGGCTTGAGTGAAGCACCGCCGACGAGAAAGCCGTCAATGTCGGGCTGCTTGCTGAGCTCGCCGCAGTTCTTCTCGTTGACACTGCCGCCGTACAGGATACGGGTCTCGTCGGCGACCTTGTCGCTAACGCCCCTGAGCCAGCCGCGGATGGCCTTGTGCACCTCCTGGGCCTGCTCCGTGGTGGCGACCTTGCCGGTGCCAATGGCCCAGATGGGCTCGTAGGCGATGACAACCTTGGACCAGTCGGAGATCTGGGCCTTGAGGGCCTCGAGCTGCCGGCTGACGACCTCGATGGTCTTGCCGGCCTCGCGCTCCTCGAGGCTCTCGCCGCAGCACCAGATAACGCCGACGCCGTTCTCGGTCGCGTACTTGGTCTTGGAGGCGACGACGGCGTCCGACTCCTTGAGGATGGTGCGGCGCTCCGAGTGGCCGAGGATGGACCAGGTGATGTTGCTGTCCTTGAGCTGCGAGACGGAGATCTCGCCGGTGAATGCGCCGTTGGGCTTGTCGTAGACGTTCTGCGAGGCCACCTCGATGCCGGAGCGGAGGTTGTCGCGGACGAGGAGGAGGTAGAGAGCAGGAGGAGCGACGACGACCTCTATCAGGGAGCAGCGCGAGGCGAGGTTAGCCTCGGTCTGGTCGGGACGATACGGGGGGAGGTGGACTGGACGTACCAACTTCGGCGTCGAGGACGGCGTTGTTCAGGTTGTTGACAATATCCTTGATGGACGAGATAGACCCGTTCCTGCGAAACAACCATCAGCCTTTGATCCCACGCATCGCAGAGCACCCGCATGGCTGCGGCGTTTTGACGTGCCGGCGCGGGGCAAGCCAGCATGCCATGTGCGTGCATGGAGGGGTAGCCGCGAGCTCGCTCACATCTTGAAGTTGCCGCCGACGAAGAACTTGCGAGCCATGTTGGGCGATTGTCGAGAAATCCGGGGATGACGAGTATATGGCTGTAGGGATAGTAGGAATCGGGTATCGAGGGTGTCGGTGTCGTGGTCAGGATTGTGCAGTGGTGGGATGATGCTTCAAAGCTAAAGTAGCTCAAACATGGAGGGGTAGAAAAATACCTTCCTTGCTGCACCCACCACCACCATCCATCCATCCATCATCGGCACGACCCGGGTCCCACACTGTATGTTCCGTCCGCCCTTGCGGCTCCCATGTGCGACTACATTGCTTGTGTATGGGCAAGATGACGAGCCATGACGCTCGAGCAGCTTTGGGCGACATCAGGTGTACTACGTACGAACAGCCATCTCCGAGTACAATGTACAGCCAACCCAAACCAGCTCACAAGCTCACAACGTCGGGTTGTCTTCATGTAAGAGACGAAAGCCACTTCTTGGTGTCTTTGATGTCTCTACTCCGTAGAGCCTAGACGTTCATTCGTAACTCCGACAATCGTCATGCACGAAAGCTTCGATTCAGTCACAAGTATGCGCCCAAGTCCAAGAGCAGTTTCGGCGGCCTACCTACCCTCTTGTACGAAGGAGGCATCACGTTGGACAGACCTTGAAAAGAGGCACCTCGAGAGCTAACAGTCGCACTCATCATCGTTGACATCTATATGCTAATTCTCCAACCTGACATCAATCATTTCCATCTCTCCCATCCCGACCCTTCGTTGTTGTTCCCATCCTCCCCGGAACCCGTCGACTTCCTAGCACGCAACGTCCTGCGAAGAGCTACATTCGTGCTCTGGGGATAGCAAGCCAATCTGTCGTCGGCTGCTGTTTACCATCAAAGAGTCCCGTGGCTCCGGTGGTGGGACTCAGCGGGACTTGCTCGCTCGTCCGTCTTGGGCGACAAACTGTTCATCGCCCTGGGTCCCGAAATTGCCTTTTGCCGGCGAGAGGCGGTCCTTGGTTCCGCGGCTGGCCTTTAGCAAGACTTTTGCCACATCAATGCACTCGCACCGTCAAGCGGTGCTGTCCCGGGGTTAGTGCAGCAAAACTGCAACCAGGCTTTTGCATGTTAGTTATCGTTGCATACCTGGTCAGAGCCTTGGAAGCACTCACCCTTTTTTTCCTTCAGCCAGAGACGTAGCTCCTGCGGCTTGGTGCGGGAAGGATCTCTGCCTTGGGCATGGCAGTGAGTTCCGTGGTCATCTTGGCCATGACAGAGAGGCGCTTCTGAACTTCCGTGATTTGCTCAAGGTTTCTCGAGTCCTCGGGCTTGTCGAGCCCGCGGATCATGTCCTCTACTGCTTTGCGGTGGTCAAGCCACTGCTCAAGGAGCGGCTTGGCGGAGGCTTGCCCTGGCTCTGCCACTGGCATAGACTTCACCGATGCCTTGCGGCTGGTGGTGGTCTGCTGTTCCGGGACATCGGTCTTCCTCTTGCGGCCCTTGGCAGATTGCGCAGCGGATCCGGACGGTGGGGAGCCACCGGCACTACCGTGATCATTGTGAACGCGCTTCATGTGGTCCCTGAGGTTCCACTGGCGGGGGAAACCATTACCGGGCACAGCACGCTCGCAGCCGTCGTACATGCAGAGGAAAGGCTTGTCACCGTGGCCATGCAGTCCGTGTGCCTCACGCTCGTGGCGAAGGAGGCAGGCAGTAGAGGAGAATCGAGCTCCCTCACAGGTATCAGCCTTGCAGCGGTAGGGCTTGAGATGAGAATCGACGAATTTGCTGGTCAAGTTAGCTATTGAGGAACGTATGGCATCGTCGGAGGATCGAGGCGTACTCGTAGTTGCACTTGAGCTTCTCGGGCTTGTGGTTGCAGTTCGCCGAACCCTCCCAAGGGCAGTGGAAGAGACCATCTTCCTTGGGCGCGGCATTCTTATAGAGCGCGTGGTCCCTCGCCGACTCCCCGTCACTGCCCTGTCGGCGTGGGAGGAATGCCTGCGAGAGGCTGATGGAGTCGTCCAGTTGAGTGACGGCATGTCCGTTGCAGTCCTCTGAAAGCATAGACAACTTCCTCTCGACGCTGCTCGGTTCAGACATGTAAGAGAATGCCTCCAATGTGTTCAGATTGACAAGATTAACGTACCTCGGCGACTGGCATTTGATGTCGGGGGAGGATTGCGGGCTCAGCGGGCCACCGGGAATCCAGGCCTCATCAATGGTAGCAGGGGAGGAGGTTCGGGAAATTGAGCTAGAAAAGCAATCCCAGGAGCTAGGTGATGAGTTGTCCGGCAGGCCAGACTCAGTGCCCAGGTGCATCTGGGCAGGGACCACGTGAAGGGGGCCAACATTGGCGAGGGGGAAAACATCGTTGCCCTCGGCATTCAAGTTCATGTCGAGATTGTAGTCAGGCCAGTACATTTGGGGTGGCACGGCACCGGCATCAGCGTCCAGCAGCAGGCACGAATTCATACCGTTCATGGATCCAGTTGGCTGTGATCCATTCCGGAAGGGGGATGAACCATCTGCGCTGTTCATGTGGGACAAGTGTGATGATCGTGACATGGACGATGCACTGGATCTGCTCGAGTTCGCCCTCGACATGGCTTGCGCCACGGTCGGTGCGGAAGCGGCAGTCCTGGCAGTGGTCCACATGGCCTCCGTGGTATGTGGCTGGTCCATTCTTGATCCTCTGGGGGTGGTCTGGCCGGAAGTGAAGAGGTATTCTTCGACTTCTCCAGAGTGGGATGAGCCATTGTCCGGGAAGTCTTGAAAGTTCTGTGGTCCTTCACCATGTGTGCCCCACGACGACCCGCTCAGCAGGTCCGTCGATGGTTCTGTCTGAGAGAAAGAAAACATGCTAGAAGCATTTGAAGCCATGGTTGACTGGGGGTAGCTGTAGTCGCTGGTATGGTCAGTGTGCTGTTCTCCACTACTGCTCAAAAATTCAAACACCGTAAAACAAGAACGCAAGGAACATGACAGCATGAGTCAACTTTGATCCTGCGAAAGGTCAGTAAACGTCAAGTCTCGTTCAACAGGTGGCATTCTACAAACCCAGCTTGGTACAGACTGTACACGAGAGGTCCTGGCAGTTCACGAGCCGGCAAATGCTGGTCCATAACGAGCGAGTTCCACGGAGCAAGTCGACGACGAATTTGGCGAGTAGAATTATCCGGTTGCTCAATCATCATGGGGCGTGATCCTTTGATGCCGGTTGACGAGGCCTTCGGGCCGATTTCGCGCAGCAAGCGTGTCGAGATGGTCCAGTTTCAGAATGCAAAGAGTTGATAAAGAAAAAACCCAGGGAGAATCCATGAACAACCAGCTGGTGCGAAAGAGTCGAGTTCTGTTCTGTGGCATAAAAAACAGTTGGGAGCGCGAAATTGTCAGGCATATATCCATGGTTGTCAATGTTGGGGTATCCACAGGTACAAGCTTTGAAGCAAAATGGGCTGTAGAGTCCTTGTTCGCGGCTGCGAATGCAATCAAAATTGGATTGCGAGAACTTGCAAAAGTTCTGAAGCTACTTCACCGCACCTCTCAAAAGAGTGGCAGGGCAGAGAGCGAAGTTTCCGCGGTCAAAGACGTCCTCGTCATGGGCATAAAAGTCTCCTGTTCCTGGGTCGAATTCTTGGGTCCGGTCATGGTTCCGCGGCTCACGTTCCAGGAAACGGGATAACATCCTTAGGGCTCTTTTTTCTTGTTGCTGAGTAGATGATGGGCAATACTCACCGTCGGCTCAATGCCGAAACAATATCAATGAATTCCTTGTCCGGCCAAGACAAGTCCTGTTTTTCTTTCTGTTTGAGTTCCTGGTGTATGTGAAGATCCGGAATGAAAGCAGTCCTGAAGAATCCGGGAGCATTTTCCTGATAGTCCTCATGGCGGTGGCCAGTGCAAGATTGACAGAATGAAATAGTACATGACGCTCGCTCAACATGATATAAAACACGCAGTCCCGGTGAGTGGAAATGAAGAAACAGTACCTAGATAGAGACTGGACCTCGTCGAGGTCGACTGTGTTGGTGTATCCTGGCATATTGCCCGGACGTGACACAAGAAGGGCAACTGTCATTGTATCCTGGGCTAGAGCACGGTACAGAACCAGGAGATCCGGCAAGACCCAACTTGGCTAGTTTGTCTTGTGGCAAGAAGTGCAAGTGGCAAGAGCGCCGAGCTGCTGTGGTGATGATGCGCAACAGGGTAGTCCTTGGGATGTCTTGCAAAATCCTTTGGGCTTGTTCGCAGATGCGATGGCGAAAAAGCTTCGTGGCAGCAGAGAGAAGAATCCGGGTCTGAATAACAAGAGTGGGTAGGTAGTCGACAGGAGGTTGGGCATGAACGTTGGGCAGGAAAACGAGGACGAAAGAGGGCGACGTTGGGCAACGAGGGGGCATGCGGGTTTTATCGTTGCAGTCGACGCCCGACTCTCATGTTTGCGCGACAAGACCCCCCACAGACAGCGTGTCTAATGACGCCAATGGAGGGTCCCAGCAGGGCCATCACACGGGTCGCATAAATGCGCTGGCGGCGTGAGTGCAACTGATTCGTCTGTCGCACAGGGATCCTGTGCTGACCGGTCGCCCTCCTCGATCCTGGGAGGGGGTCCCAGTGGGGATGCGGCCGCAGGAGGCACTCTGTAACTGGCCGGGACGGCGCCAAACGTGACAAGACGAATATGATGGCTGCAGGACAACACAGCACTGCATGCCGGGGGACACAGAGGAGGGGAAGTGCTCATACGAATACTGCGCGGCCAGCGTGGGAGCTTTGCTGTCCGCTTGGCCAGCAGCCCAGATGTGCCCGGGTGAAATGAAGGACTCCGCGGGCCACACGGGACGGCCGGCACTCGAGATGCGAACACGACATGGACATGGGCTAGGCTGGCAACGGAGTGGATAGCGGTCTCCGAGAAGCGGCCCCAACCGCGCGGAAGGCCGGCGCTGTGACCAGCCTCTCGGGGTCAGCAAGCGCGTACTCGTATGTACTAGTTGGCAACGGTGAGGACAGACGACTGCCAACCAGACGACCAGAGCAAGGGAGTCGATGCAACGAGGTGGGCCGACTATCAACAGCAATGTCGCTGGCTGGCGAGTCATCGTGAGGCTGCTGGCTGGTGGAGCGGGGTAGCCAGCTGTGCCGTGCGCTCGCCAGCTCGTCTTCGCGAGACAGAAATTTTCTCGGTAGGCGATGGAGCGCATGGACGAATAGCAGCGGACCCACGGTGGTCACGCAATGGCGGTCAATGTCCGCCAAGCCAATTGTCGCTGCTCGGTGTGATGAGGCTTGCAGAAGAACGCGATCCAGGCAGTCAGGGAAGAGACTCGGGAGAACGCTGCAGGTCGAGTTTAGAGTTGACGCGGCCCTTAGCTAATACAACGGCGCGAATCTGTTGCAACGGCAGGAGCGGGTCGGCTCGGCGCGGGAACGTGGGTCTCAGCGGCTGTGGCTTCATCGCTGGCTCAAGCCTGAGTGGCTCCAGAGCCCCCTACACGTGACCCTCACATGTTTCCGATGGCCAAGTCGAACGTCGTGTTCGCCCTTGTCTCATGGTATCAGGGCTTATGGAATCGAAGCATCAGGCCGCCCATGCTTTGCCTGAGGCGCGTTGAAGCGGACATTCAGAGCGGCACGCGAATTGCCGAGTCCTTGCACCCGTCAAACGCCAGGCACGCGACTGATCAGTTGTGACGCAGGCGCCTCAAGGCTGCTCCCAGCCGCGTTGTCGACGGCCTGCAGAATCGAATGTGACGTTGATAATGCCGTGGCATTGCCACGCTGTTCAAGCCTCCAGACTGCCAGCTGTTCTTCACGCTGCAGCTCGCCCCGACGAGCCATGGGCGGGTAGTGCCCTGATGGCGGTGGACAGATATGTGGTCTCAACACATATACCAAGCACGAATTCGCCTTGTCCGAGAGCCCCAAGTCGTAGAGGCAAAGTGAGCAACGGGAGGAGGTAAGCTTGTCGGGTCATTGCCGGGGAGAGCACCTCCATCCCATCGCGCGCCCCAAACCGTCACCGGAGCGGCGACCGAGGCTTCGGAGCGGCGAGGTCCACAATATCGGCGAACTGCCGGACAAGCAACGGCCGTGTACTCGTACACGCGATTCTCGTCATGGCACGAAAGGGCACGGCGAGCATGTCCCGCATGCTCCCTGCATGGCACCTGCATGCCGTGCAGGTGGTCGCACACGGCATCGCAGTGAGTTGTCGTTGTATCAGTTCGCATCGTGTCATGGCGATGCCAGCGAGCTGCCCAGGAGGCTCCGGCCAGCACCCAGACAGCTCGTTCCGATAGCCCGACTCTGTCGGGAAACGCTGGCGATTGGACGTTTGACAAGCTGGGAGCACGGGGTGAGGGAAAGATGAAGGCATGCAGTGGCACAACATCCGCACCTGGTGGTACATCGTTTGCTGCCCTGCCTGCCGGTTAAGCTTGCGGGATGCAGGCGCCAGGCCATGCCTTACAGCAACGATCTGTTGTCAGCCCCTTTGCGAACTGCGTCTGAGGATGCTTCTGGCCTTATGTCTGGCATCTTGCATGGCTACGAGGCCTAACAGGCCTCTCGCCCTGGACCCCGCCCCCTCATTCTCACGCAGCACAAGATGAGGCGCATGAGATGAGGCACCTCGGGCAGCATGGGCAGCAAGACCGGATGGAAGGGAATGGTTAGCCTTGGGTTGGGCTTCATTGGTAGCGTCGTTGGTGCCCGCCCGAAAAATTGTTGGTGCCTGAGCCACCTCTCTCACCCTGCCCATCGTCATTGACCGCCCTTCGAGCTTCCAGGGACCTCCCTGTTCCAATGACCTGGCCTGCTGCTCCCAACGCAATCCATCTTTGGATTCAGCCTCCTCTGGTTGGACCGCTGCCGCCCTCCTTCGGGCGACAATGAAGCTGCCCAATTGCCTCGGTCGACGATGAGGCCGCTCCCCATGCTCCCCGTCGCGCTCGGCTCCGTCACCAGCCTGCCTTCAATTTCCCTGGAACCCGCGGCATCCTGTTCCATCATCGCCAAGAGTCCAAGACATTCGCCACCACGGAGCAGAGGCGTTGCCATCACGTCCCCGGCCTTCAGTCCACGGCGGTAGTTGGGTTCCGCGCGCGACCAACAGAGGCGATCCCCAGACTACGAGTACGGCATCCATTGTCGGACGAAATCCCGACCCACCACACGCGCCCGACTGACTCCGTCACTCATCACCTGAAGCTGCCGGTGGCCGACCCGACACGACACGCACGCACTCGCCCGTCTCCGTATTGGGAGTTTGGACCCCTGGACTGGGCTTCCAGCCCGGAGTTTGCTTGCTCCCGCTGGGCTTCTCGAGCCGAAGCAGCGGCCAATCTGGCCGGCAAAGGCCGATCCCTAGTATCCTTGGCTGGTCCATGCAATCCATCCACCGGGATCTGACAGCCCGCCCCAGGTGCTTTGCCTCGCCCTGCGCACAGCGGGGCCCCTCCTCAGCCTGTTCATGATCCAACATAAAATGCCTTCGCTCCAGCGCTGACGAGACAGCCTTCCTTCCCCTGGTTCCCAACCTCAATCCACCTCTGAACTTCTGGAGGCTGGCCCATCGTCGTGGGTGACCCAGGTATTCATTCAGCATTACGGACTAGCCATTTTTAGTGCGTCGCTGCCACTCGCACAACCGAGACTTTTATAAGCCAGTGGACGTTGGCCGTTGTGGACTGGTCACCTGGCCTCGAGACTACACCGCTTCGTCGAGAACACCAGGCTTTGCCCGGAACATCCAGGACGCCGCACCGGACCCCGTGGATTCCCCAGGGCTCCCAAAGAGAACATCCCGGACTTGCCAAGGATCATATGCCCTAGGCATGCAAGTTGCCTCGTACCGGATTTGGTCGTCTGGGAAGCCAAGGACTTCTTTCGTTTTTGGCTCTCTTGCTGTCGAAAGCTCCTTTTTGCTTTCCGTCATCGTCTCCAAGAGTCTTTGCTTTCTGTCTGCTGGTTTTGCAGTATGATCCCCGAGGACATGGCGCAGCCTGCTCTTACGTACCAGAGCTCTGCCATTGCCCGAGACCCCTGGAACTCGGCTCGCAGGTGCGGTCTCTCGCCGACGAGGAATGTAACGTTTGCTGACCCAATACGCAGCAGTTATGCGGATCCATATAGCAATGGAGGGTTTGGTAATGGTGCCTACCTGCCTCCCAGGTATGATGAAATTTCAGCACCTTTTTTTCGTTTGCGGACTTGAAGGTAACAGAAGTGGTATTGAAGTGTGAACTATTCGAACGGCACCTATGCCCACACGGGCGTCACCCCTAGGGCAGCCGCCAATGGCCACGCCTCACGGGCCGAGTCTGGCATTTCGACGTCCCCAAACTATGCGACGCGACCCACGCCAGTGATGAATACGGGCATGGGGGCAACGTACGCGCCGTACCAACCCTCGAAGCCATCCTCGTGGGACCATCAGGGGCGATACTCGCCAACCGGCTCGTTGGAGGACATCATTGCCTCGCCCAACCTGTCAGACTACTCCCTGGAAAACGGGATGAGCATTGCCAGCCCGGGAGCCAAGGGTAAGGCAACCGGGAAACGAGCGTCGCAGCCGCAGCGTCGACCGTCAAACCGAGACGAGTTCGACGGCCCTCATCAGTTCTTGCAACGACCTCCGCAGGAGGTGATTGCCATGCAAGAGAGGGAGCTCCCCCACCTCCCAACCAACCTCCACGTTCAGGAACAGGACAGTGTCCTGAACCAGGTCAATGACCGCCTGTCTCAATGCGCCTTCGACTTCGTGGCCAAGTATCAGTTCCCGATCCCGCTGACCCAGGACATGAGGCCGGTGGAGCGGCCGGCGGACCGGGAATGGACCGAATGGGTCTACCTTTTGAAGCGGCTTGCGACCAAGCGACGGATCCCCGCCCGAGTTCTCTACAATGGGCAGATTAAGCAATTTGTCACCATTCTGGAGAATTCCCTGGAGATGCGGCACGCAGCCAAACACCAGAGTCGTCCACTCAAGGACGACCGAAACATCCTTCAGCTCATCTCGGCAGGCATCCAGGTTGCCAAGATCCTGAAAGATGCAGCGGCCATGGACTACCTTGACCGACTATACGTTGAAACAGAGAAGCGGATCCAGGAACGCGCCAACACACGGTTCCGGTCCTAAGGTGCGCAGCTCTACAGCCACCCAGTCACGGTACTGGGTTGATCACGTTTTATAAGTCCCCCGCGAGATGACGCCCGCGATCATCGACAATGGGGGCAAGAGGCGCGGATACTGGGCAACCCTGGCCCTTGCGCCGCGCAGCTCAGCGCCGCGAACGACTAACGATAATGTCTTTTTGTTGTATCAATTGGATCTCGCTCCTCGGCTGCTGGCATGCTCGTTGGAGGCAGGTTGGCTCAGAGACGGGAGGGGTTTGCAATTGTTTGCCTGATTATGAAGAAACGGCATTGTCAGCGTTGCACATGGAAGGAACCTGTGGTGTGTGGGCACGGCTGTGCTTGCCCTGTTTCCCTCGAGGAACAGAGAAACGTGGAGGCGGTGTTCAGAAAGCTTCCGAGCTACGATGTTACGCGGACCGACCGCAGTGAAGGATGCGATATTGTTCCAGTTTATCTTGTATGGGGGTTCCGCCCCGATGACTTAATGGATATGCTCTCTTGTGCATACAAGCCTAACGTCCCTGAACGAAGACGTCGCATATTTGCAGACGCTCCCGGAGGGGGACTCAACTCTCTTTACTTCGTCTAAGCCACTATAAGCCCGCCACACCCCGGACCCCGAGCAACTGGGACGGTGAGTGCCCCAGGCGCAAGAGACATGCTGCAGCAGGGCCCGGCTGGAAGTGCAGCGCTTATTATAAATTTGGTAGCAAAGGCAGGCTCTCGACCCAAGCCGTCGCTCGGTGCGTCTCCATACCTCGCAGCGCCAAACCCAGGCTCGGTGAGATGGTGGCGGTGCGGCGGCTGCATGTGGCCCCGGGAACGACGCTGGATGGTCAGCGGCGATTGCTTGCACACAACTTCGGTGTTCCATTGCGGTTAGCGCCAGCGTTGCCCGCTGAGCGAGGCAGCGAAATCTATCCCCATAAACTCGGGCCATGCCCACGTCAACGGCGGCGACGGATCTGTCGCGTGCTTTTGGTCCTTCCTGCTGCTGTTCTCCCGTTGTTCTCGACTGCGGCCGATTGACGTCTCGAGCGCGGACGAATGGCGTGAGTGGGCGACTGGGCCATCCCGAGTCATCGACCACCGACTCGACCACCAAAGACGACTACGACGAGGTTTCAAGAGGGTTAACCAAACCTGAGCGTCGGACCAGCGACCTGGAACTCCCTGGGTATCCTATAATACAAAGGACCCTAAAGGAGCGGATTCGCAGCGCCGCCGGTTCTCGCAACATCTCATCCCACGATGGCCTCTGTCACGTCCCAAAACGCCTCCCCTCATCCATCCCCCTACGACTTCGACTCGACTGGCGACACGGACGAATCATGGCAGTACATCGACTACTCAAGCGGCGCCTCGGCACCGGGATCTGTGGGCTTCCTCCCAAGCCCGGCGAGCGGCAGCTTGAGCGGGTTCGCCATCGTCGGCCACGTCTCTTCCTCACCACAGGTGCCCGTCTCCCCGTTGTCCCTGGTTGACCTGGACCAAGCCGTGTTCCTGCCGGCAGCTTCGTCGCATTCGCGGCACCCTGAACAGCTGGACTCTAGTACCTTTGCGACGACTGCCGAGACGAGCTTTGCCCAGAACGAGACGTTCATGACGCCACAGCAGTATCTGTTTGCGCACCAGGACGCCGGGGAGTTTACGCAGGAAGAGCTGAATGGTGGGTGACCATCCCGAGTGGTGTAACAGAGAGGGCAGAACCTAACGGGGTGTGCAGAAATGGCGCCGTATATGGCGAACCTTCAGCCAGACTTCTTCCCTGCCATGGACCAGACCAACGCCAGCACGCAGTCTGTCGACCTGAACGCGCAACAGCCTTTCCAGCCAGATCCCAATGCGCAGACGTGGGACCCCTTGAGCCCCGGACAAGGCGGCGGGCAGGTGTTCTCGTTTGAGGATTTCATGCCATCGCTAAACGACTTCAGCATCGGCTCCTCCAGCCCCGACTCTTCGAGCGCTACGTCTCCGGCCATAAAGTCTGAGACGCCAAACAGGTCCCCCATCAGCATACGCAAGGTCAAGGTAGGCAAGGTCGAGAAGAAAAAGGTCGAGCAGTCTGGCAAGTTCGTCATCATGACGCCCACGTCCATCAACGCACAAGCCGGCCGACCGAACCCCTTCGAGTGCTTCGAAGCCCTGCGGGCCTCGCAGCGCGGCAGGAAGGGTCCGCTGGCCAACGAGACCAAGGAGAATGCGCTGCAGGTGCGCAGACGTGGCGCCTGCTTCTGCTGCCACAGCCGCAAGGTCAAGTGCGACAAGGAGCGACCGTGCAAGCACTGCAAGAGGCTCATGCTCCAGGTGCCGCAGGTCGTGTGCTGGCAGTTCCAGGACTTTCTAACGACGCTGTTCCCCGAGTTCATTCGCTGGCACTTTAAGAAGGACGAGATGGCCAGGTTTCTGAAGGAGAATGTTGATGGCTTCCGCGTGGGCGGGCTCGAGCAGACTTGCGACGTTGAGCTGTTCTCCGGGCCACGATTTTCAGCAACCCTGCCGATCCGGGCCAAATTCTTTACTGCCAAGACTTGTGATGTCTTGCAGCATTGGCATATGAGCGTCGACAAGACCCGGGTGAACCTCCAGTCGAACGGTTCGGCGCCGATAGGGGTCGAGCTCAATACTGGGGCGCAGAGGGACGAGCTCCGAAAGTCGGCCAAGGCGTACATCCAGGACATCATCAACGAGCCCTCTTACGCGGAACAGGTTACAGATGGTTTCAGATCAACAAAGCTGCCAACCAAGATTCTCAAAGTCGTACAGAGGTTTGCTCAGCAGTCAGATGCAAGTACCCATGTTCCACGCAGAAAGGGTTCATGGCTAACAGTATTCAGTCTACAATAGTTAAGCGTGCCCTCTCCATATACGGCATGCACTACGTCATGACTCGCCATCTCTGCATCACGCGGAAATCAATCACGTCCCTGCAGTCGTCCGGTCTGGTACCCCAGAACACGCCGTGGGTGACACCGCGCGTGCTCGCCCGGCAGGTCAAGTCCCTCATCGACGAGCTCATCATGAGGGAGATGCAGCAACTCTTCGAACTCTTCTCCAAATCCCTGAAGCCCAAGTTCCGGCGCGAATGGGCACCCTGCATAGCCGCCTTCCTCGTCTTGTGCCTGTTCATGGAAGCCGTGGAGACGACAACCGAGAACTTCGTCATGTCGCAGAACGAGATCAACATGCGGAACAGCTCACCTCCAGAGTATACGCGGGACTTTGCGCTCAAGATGTGCAAGGAGCTGGAGAACATGCCTTTCAAGCAGTTTGCGTACCAGTTCCACAACATCTACCAGACTCACAGCAAGGATGCCAACACCAAGAGCTTCAATCCGCTCTTTGACGACAGCTTCAGGGATCAAGGAGAGCTGGATGGACCTGCTGTAGAGATGGTGAATGGACTGAGAGAGCTGCTCCACGGAGAGGACTGTGAGTGTGCCGTCCTTGTCACCTGAAGACCTTATGCTAACCCGTTCATCAGGGCAAGATTTGCAGTTCCTCGCCGACGACGATATCCTTCTCAACAGGGAACCAAACTCTTTCCCCATTGACGCGTCCTTTCTTTACACGGGCCGGCTGGTGGCTAAATTCCTGTTGTCTTTTACAAACGAGCACATCATATTCGGGAGTCTCATTTGAGTATGGGCTTGGCCGTATTACGCAGGGGAGAGGCGGGACAGGGCGTAGACACGAGAACCAGGCGTCATGACGAAACGACATGATTTATTATTGGGTATAGGCACGATCTCATGTATGTAGATGGCGAGCATTCACGAATGCATGTTTGTCCGATTTTAGTCCTGAGGCCACATTGGGTTTCTGTGGCAGCAGGGTGGAGCAGACTGGTTGTCTAGACCTTGGATTGTTCTCCCACTCGAACGATATAATAAAGTTGACACGCTTGCGCATTGAAAGCAGCGAGGTGTAGGCAATGTGTGGGTTTCTCGAAGCAGTCACGGATCACGACGGCCACGACGCCGGCTCTGCTCTGGTGCCAGATTCGGGATGCGTGTTGGAGGTGCACTTGCAAGTCCAATTGCAGCTGCTGAGCGAAACAGCTTCCGCTCCCGTACAGCCCAGAGGCAGATCCGAGCACGGATTGGCACAGAGTGTGTGTGTGTGTGTCTGGAAGAGAAAGGTGGGAGATGAGAAAAGCTGAATTAAATGCTGGCTGGGCGGCCCACTGAAAAGCCCACTCACGTGATCGTCCATCCTGGGCCATTGGCTTTTCACCACCATCGCGGGCCCGCGTCTTGACTTTTCTTCTCCTCTTCTTCTTCATTCATACATACATTCATGCACGATTAATCAACCGTTAGCGAGTCACCAACTTGCTATCGGTCATATTTGCGTGCCAGAGTAAAAGGATCCGTCTGCCACTTTTTGCTTTTGCATTACGGCGAGATGTAGCCACTGTCTCGTCGATCCGGTGGTGTTTCCGACATGCAATTGCCGCTTTTTGAATGTATTGATGGTTGCCGATTTCGCAGCCCGGAGTTCGAGATGCGGGCCTGCGTGCTGAGTGCCTCGATTGGGGTGAATTGATGCTGTTGGGGTCGCTGTACCTGAGTATCGGCGCTGGCTGTTGGAGGATTTGTTGGTCGTGATGCCCTTTGCGTCGGAGGAAGTTCGACGTAGCTAGGTACTCCGTATTTGGAGCCTCAAATGCGGCAGGAGGGCCTGCATGCCGGTGGCAGGCGGTCGCATGCTCTTGCAGCGTTCCTCAACCATGTGGTGTCGGCATGATGAACTGGCTGCCGGACTTCACTCTGCTCGCCATCCCGCGAAGCCATCCGCACCTTTAAATCGATGCTTCCTACAACCATGTTTCAGCAGTATCCATACAGCTGCATCTAAAACTCTGTTCGGACTCGTATTCTCGGTCATCTGGCTTCCCAGACAGTCCCGCAGGCATTGCTTGCCGCTCCCATCGAGCAGTCATCGGATCGCGACAGCTCGTCAAAGCGGACAGGTCTGACAGGTCTGTCGAGTCCAACCCTGGGCCACGCTCGAGCGCCTCATCGCTCTGAATGCAACCGCGGACCTCATCTCCGTGGACGTCATGCCTGAAAATGGGTACCTGGTCGAAGAGATCATTGTGGTCGCAAGCTGTGTGCTTTGCCTCGTGGTATTGCTCGGGTTTCTCATCATGTACAATACGAACTCGGAACGTCCAACGCGGGAGCGAGATACGGACAACCAACGAGGCAGTACTGCCATACGAGGCACGCGGGGTCGAGCAGAATCGGTGCAAGTCGGGACTTATCGCGATGATACCTTCTTCGACAATGTACGGAGGCGAAGCGTTGCTCTGGCCGAAGATCTCAAGAGAGAGCTCTGGAGTGTGAAACGCAAGGTCTCCCTGTCAGGATCGATGCTCGATCCAAGACCGGCCGACCCGCGTGTCGCCGTTCCGTTGCAGAACTTCACCACGAGGACTACGGGGAATGCCAGTACAAGATCCCAAAACGATGTCGGCGACGGACCCGAAGGGTATGTCGCTACAGGCGGCTCGTTGATGATCAGCACACAAAAGGACGAGACTGTCAATGCGGAGAGGAGGCGTTCGAGTCGCATGCCATCTGACGGAGTAGCCCATGACCTGGAAGCGCAAGGCTCGGACGACTGGTCGCCATAGTCTGTTCCAAACGGCCTGCGTCATTCTCACATGTGATCGAACCTGGACGAGAGGTATCCGAGGGTCTTCGAAGATGTTGTACATGATAGAATTCCTGAACAGAGTGAATCGCCTAATAAATTCCGACGCAGGCTTTCCTACAAGCTCGCGACCACCGTCTATACCGCCTGCTGCCGTTTCGTCTTGCCCAGCTGATATGATTTGTACATCGAAGAGGCTTCGTCCGTGCCGGATGCCATGGTTTATGCCTTCTGCTTCTTCAGGTCCCGCGCCGCTTGCTTCAGGCTGAAGTTGCACTCCTCGTACGCTCGGCCGGCACCGAATCCAACGCCGACAAAGGCGGGCCACGCTCTCCGCTTGAACAGGAGGACGGAGAAGACGACACCGAATCCGAGACCGAGGGTCGACTTGACGAGGAGGTTGGAGAGGCAGCGGTCCCACTGAAGTCGCGCGAGCTGGTTAGCAATCGCCATCCGCGATACGGCGCCCCGACGGGTGTCATGTTACCTTCTCGTTGAGCAGCGCCTCGCTCACGGGCCGAGAAATGGCGCTCGGAGGAGGAGGGACGGCGGTCTCGGACATGGCGGGCGTGTGCTGCGTGGAGCGCATTAGCGTTGGGCTGTATCTCGGCGGGCAGGGAATCCAGGCGACTCACTGATGCGGAAGAATTGGTGTCAGAAAGCATGAATTGGGAGCTACAAACAGCTCAACCCAGGAGGATGCGGTGATGTCAAGCTTCACGAAAAGCAGTCGGCCAATCGCTCTGGATACCCGAAGGCGGTGAAGGCGACAGTGCCATTCTCGGACTGGGCCAGTGGCAGAATTTGGGAAATTTTGGTGCAGCGCCTGCAAAACCGCGGGGCCTGTCAAGCTCTAAGTTCATGAGACACTGCAAAGCCTGCCGCTCTTTCACTTTGTCATTTTCATCCCCTTGCAAGTGTCGCATATCTTCTGGGCTCTACATGAGCAATATTGCGCCATGGTAAGACCTGCGGTTCACTTTGGGGTGGGAAACGGCTAACATGTGGCAGAGCACCACGGACCTCATCAAGACCGTGAGAGGCCTTGACCAGACGGGACCTGGATCAAATGGCGAAAACCTGCAGCTTCTTTGGAGCTCTCTTGCCGCGGCTTCAGACAGCCAATTCCATGCGGCAGAGGAAAGCAGTCTAAGATGGCTGCTCAAGTCCATGAACGGGTCATCCCAAGGCGCCGAGACATTGCGCCGCTATCCTCTGACCTGGACGATCCTGGACTGCGTCTTTCAGCGAATTCCACTGTTCTCGCTCGCCAAGTCGCTCGCTGACCGAAAGTTCATGGCCGTGCTGCAGCAAACGCTAAAGGATATCTCGACGCCTGTCGCCGGATCTGGTTCACCCACCTCACCCAAGAGAAAGAGAACGCCGACCATTAATTACGCCTTGAACGATCTGAAACCCCAGGATGGGTGCCTGGAGACTGCCCAGGCAGTCTTTGGCACGTTGAAGTCTCTTCTCAGACGTCTTGAGGACCCAGAAACTAGCCTCTCGCGAGACAAGATTGGCGCGGAACACATCAAATCTCTATTCTGCATATCCTCGGCGGATGCTGCCCTTTTGGTGGCTTCAGCATTGGCTGTTTGTGGCAATATACTGGCAAGCGGTGCATGTGGCAAGGTCGAGGGTGCGCAAGATTGGATCAAGACCACGTCGACGATTTGGGACCTCCATTTACAAGGAAGCGACGACACTCTGGATGTTGCGACGCACCTGTTCAAGCCATCCGCCACTATATTGAGCGTAATTGGAGCCTTTCCTTCGACTCACGAAATCGAGGTCCCCGAAACCTTGAAATGCCGATGGAAAGACGATCTTGAAAAGTTCATGCACCGAAACTTCATTCTGCCGGGAAGAGCAGCATTCGTCAACCGCCGGATATTTGAGCCTTTCACAAAAGCTTTGCAAGCATCGGAGGACATCATTCAACAGTCGGCTCCTGCCCTGTATTTCCTCTCCTCTGGCGTCTCCAGCCGCGTGGCCGAAGGCGAACTGCGCAAGGACAACGTGGAATGGATAAAGCAGATCTTCCAAGCTGTTGAGCTGGTCATCAGGGGACGACCGGACCGGAGTACGCTCATGCAGACCATCTTGGACCAGGCCGTGCAGCGGTGTACGCCTGTTGATGTGGAAGATCTCCGGCGTGTGTGCCGCGAGTATGCTTTGCAAGGAGCGGAGACCGACTGGGAATTGGTTGCCAAGGTGGCCACATGTGACTCCGACGTCTTTCAGCTATCCGAGGGCGGTGCCGATTTACGGGGAGAGATTTGCGACCGGACTGTGAGCCGCAAGACCAGCGAAGGCGACCACGAGGCTATTTCGGGAGTTATTGGGGCCATCATGGATGGTTTCCGCACGCGACGCGACTTTCCTGGTTTCATGCGGCTATGGTTTGAGCAGCTCTGTGAGGTTGAGCGACAGAAACTGGATTCCAACTCGCCATGGTTTGAGGTAGCCCAACGCAAAACCCCGAAACAAGGTCTCGACACCTTGATCGAGGCGGAGATGTCAGCGCAACAGCTCCTGGAAGTCATTGCTTGGGCCGAAACGAAGAAGCCCAAATCGCACCCACATTCCATCTGCGTATTCTCGAGCACCATTTCTCAAGCACTGCGGAGCGAGTCTTTTGTTGATGCCGTGGGACGAAGACTCTTCGATCTGGTTGCACCTGTAAGCAGCTCTTCCGGCACTGCAGCCCTGAAGTGGAGAGTGGTTTCCCAGACCATCTCTTGGACGACTCAGGATGAGAGACTCGAGATTTGGAACGCGGTCAAGGATAGGCTGTCGAAGATTCTGAAGAAGTCATCGCTCATGTCGGGTGAAACCTTCGAAGCGTTCAAGTGTTGTTATCGAGTCTGGGATTCTATGAGCCCTGATGATGAACACATCAACGAGCCTGCCTTCTTTGTCCAGGATTTCACGACACGCCTTGCTGCTGAGATTGCCACCTCGGGTGCCTCAGACGGAGCCAATCTGCCAAGTGTTTGGCCAGACATGAAGGCAGAGCTGAACGAACAGTCTGCGCATCAGCAATATCTTGCTTGGTACTTGTATGGCTCCAGCAGGTTCAGCAATCTGTATTATGGCAATAAAGGGGAGATCCCCCCGATTTTATCAAATGCGCTGTCAACGCGAAAGGCAAGCATCGACGAGCTGCAGACACTTTGGCACGCCTTGTTGCGCAATGAGATCAACTTGAACGACCCAAAACTCGTGCGAGACCTCGTCGACCGCCTGATCGCGGCCCTGGACGATTCCGAAAATGAGAAGGGCTGGCCAGGCGAGCAGGGTCAGATGCTGATTAAGACCTTAGCCAGCATACCGCTTGACGTCTACAATCGTGACCAGCGGGAGAGACTTATGGCTGTACTAAGCAAACGGCGAGCGAAGATGGTGAGGTCTCCGAAGCGGGTTTCCCAGGATGGCTGGAAACTCGTCCTTGGGCTAGCAACGAAGATGATGGGCCGGCCCACGTTCTACGACGGGATGGGTTTCTCAGATCTCGTTGAGATTGCGGAAGCAATGTCCAGCATCTCTGCCGAATCATCAACCGGCAATGGAACTCTCCTTGAGCTGATCGAGAGATTTTCTCTCATGGCTTCTGCAACAATCAGGCAGATGGCAGAGCATATTGAGGAACGCAGCGTCGACTACTTTCGAGGAGCCTCGAAGTTCGTATCCGACTGTGAAGCACAAGCTGCGGCCCAGCAAGAAGCCAGCAAAACCAGGCACCCAGTCTACCTGACTCTGCTCAAAGCCTTGACGGGAGAACTCTCGCGGTCACCGAACTGTCAGAGCCATGAAGAACTAGGCCCGCTATTGCAGGCTTCAAGGAAGGTTTTGGCGAAATGCATCATGGCGGTTACTGGCAACTTCATGTCTGACAAGAAGCTGCTGGCTGTTCATGATACAGCCGCAGATATGAGCCTCTTCGCTGCCGTTGATGCCGCTCAGACGGTGGGAGACTTTACCGGACAAACCGACCTTAAGTCGTCGGCCGTCCGAAAGTTGGAGAGGCGCAGCAAAGACATTATGCAGCAGGGAGACTTGAGAGGGTGGAAAATTCAAGTTTTCCTCCGAAATTACTTGTCGTCTGAAGTGGAAGTACCTCGGCCCGCGACATACGACAGCCTGGAGAAGTTGCCCAGCCAACTTCGGGAGCCGCTTCTGGAAGAGCTCGTGACATCTGTCACGAGGAACATGAGCGGCACTACCAAATTCCAGTATCTCAAGGAACTCCTCGCTACGTTCAGCCAGGGCAGCGACACGGACGGCCAGCTTCTCGCCATCCAGACCGTTGTTGGCCAACTTATCGGTACGTGACTGCCAACGATCTCCCATTTCCAACGCTAATGCATTGCAGATTCGGCCGACTTCCAGGGGCAAGTCGAAGGATTCAACTTAGCCGCGGCCCATAGCGAGTTGGCCGCCTCGCTATTGAAGAAGTCGCCCAATGCCATCCATGCGTGCCGCATCCTGCGAATGTTGCTGGAGAAGAGACCGCAGGCTATGAGCCAATGGAACATCGAGCTCACGCTGAACACTGTGTGCGACCTAACCTCGGCGAGCTCGGACCAGTCCAACGTACCGTTCTCTTGGCTGTGCAAGCTGGTTGAAGTCATAATCAAGAAGCACCGACTCCGCCTCGAGGGCCATTACCACCTCCTTCTGAGCACCATACAGGCGCTCCTCCGAAATCTCGTCATCGACCAAGCCTTGCCGAACCTGGACGACAAGCTCCCTCAAGAGTCCAAAGCCCACCTATATGCCCGCCTCATCACCCTGATCTGCGAGCCAACCGCCGGTGCCGTCTCCCGCTCGCAGCTCCACAGTGCCCTGGATTCCGCAACGGATGCCGCCAAACGGTCTGCTGGGAGGCACATGTACATGGTGTTGATGCAATACGTCAAGCTCCAGCTGGAAGAGACCGTGCCGCGAGCTGTGCGAGAAGCGCTGGAGCCGGCCATGAACTCGATTTTCGACATCACATCGCCAGAAGGCAGAAAGATTCTGAACGATGCCATGGATAGCAGCGGAAGAGCGATTTTGAGGGAGATGTTCAAGCGTTATGTCAAGTTTGGCAAGTGGAGCGGTGTATAGAGTGAATATAGATTAAGCAATAGGGTATCTCAATACAGCGCAGCTATATGCTAGGGCTGTACGTGTATGTATAGGTGCGGGTTTCAAGCTTGGTGTTTCTTGTATGTGCTGGGGTGACCGTGCTTCTTGCCGTAGCTCCTGATCTTACCATGCAGGTCCATCTGGACAAAGATCCAGACAATCGACACGAGCCAGGCTCCGAGTGTGTCGGCGACCCAGTTGTTTCGAAACGAACCGCCCAGCATGCCCCATTTCATCAGGCTGCCAAGGTAATTGACCGTGACGAAGTAGTCGCCCCTCTCGAGCCCGCGGATCGCAGCCTCGGCGACTTGGTCGGGGGTCTGCTTCGGGTCGGATTCCTCCAGGATTTTGGTGATTTCCGGCTTGCTGAGGTTCTCGCGCTCGAGGCCCGGGGAGAGGATGGTGCCGGGGTAGACGACGTGGACCTTGACTTTTTGGGGGTAGAGCATGGCTTCCTGGGAGATTGTGTCGGCGAGGCCGCGGATCGCCCACTTGGACGGGGCGTAAGGGGCATAGCCCGGAATGGTGTAGAGGGCGACGACGCTCGTGGTCATGATGAGGTGCTTGGGCTCCTTGTCGACGGCGGCATCGGCAGCGAGCCACTCCCTGAGGATGGCGTGGGACATTTCCGCGGTGCCGAAGAAGTTGATGTCCATCTGCCTGCGCAGGGAATCCATGTCCATGTCGACGAAGAGCTCGGGCACTGAGGTCCCGGCGACGCACCACACGATGTCGGGCGTCTTGCCGTTGTTCCACTGTGTAGCTTCGGCGATGACGGGGGCGGCGTACGAGGGCGTGGATACGTCGGCGGAGATGTAGTGGAAGCGTTGCGTGCTTGGGTTCTTTGCGGCGGCCTGGGGATGGTTAGCCGTCGGTCGACGCGGGACGGCGAGTCGCGTACCTTGACGCTCTTGAGAGCTTCTTCGAGCTTGTTGACGCTTCGAGAGACGAGGATCACGTTGGCTCCCCTGGCGGAGAGCTTTTGCGCTGCGGAGAGGCCCATTCCCTCAGACGCGCCCGTCACGAGGACTGTCTATCGATCGTCAATCAGCACCGGCAGCCAGCGTTGGGGATGGCTCGGGGGTCCTTACCTTGCCCTCGACGGGCATCTTGTTGCCACCGAAGAGCCCCATTGTTGAAGCTATGACAATGGCGATCACGGCGGGTATCAGGATCCAAACCGCCCTGTCGGCGAGGACGTCCATGAAGCAAGACAGAGTCGGTCGACAGATGTTTCTTCGTGGAACGGGTCTGAGGAGCTGTCGGATGAAAAGAGGAGGATGCGCCTAGTAGTCGAACAATTCGAGCAGCAATATGGCAGAGGCTCGGTGATATTAATCGCGTAGAGGAAAAGCCTATCGATTGGTGTAGGTGCTGGTACTGGTCTCGATTGACAGAGGCTGTGGTGATTCGAAGTTGCAAGTTCGTGGTTTCCAACCCACCTCGAAGTTCTACAGTGGAGCGGACCCTGGATTTGAAGCTCCAGCTAGGGCCAACAGCTGTCGACGGTACCTGCAGCCACGCTCACGTGAACCTCACAGCTACACCATCAAACCACCCGACTTGTCTTCGACTAAGCAACCTTCGACCAAGCGACGAACAGAGAAAAAATCCTGCAGTAAAACCAGGCTTTGAGCCTTTAGATGGGCTTCTGATATGCGTGGTTTCTACCAACCTGGCAGAGATATCTAAACCGCGGACGGGGAGGGACATAACATGTTCCGCCTAGGCCTTCGCCAGCCATGCCTTCCAGCGACGAGGAGAAGCAGCTGATCGTGCCCAAATTCGCCTCTTTCAAGCCAAAGGAGCCGACTCCGAGCTCTAGAAGTCAGAGTGAGAGGCCAAAAGATGAGGATCGGGACCACCGCAATCGTAGCCACCGATCCAGCAGGCATCGTGATCACCAGTCGAGGCACCGGCATCACGATTCTCATCAGCGAGATGAGCCGCATCGAAGAGAAGAGCGTCGCAGCTCTCAATCTCACGAGGAGAAAAGTCGTCATAGGCAGCAAGCGAAGCCTCTGCCTGGCAGGGGTCCTGTAGCCTCTGTACCCGGACTCTTCGTCATCGACACAAAAGGCGACCCTCTTGTCCGAAAGTACGGCATCGACCGATCCAAGATACCTGCATACTACCGCTACGGCGGTGGCCAGGTCCTGGGTACGGATGGACGGCTAATCATCCATCGCGATGGGCCGAGAGACACGTTCAGCCTTCGCTATCCTGGTGAAGGATCGTCGGGGTCTCGCGCGAAAGATGGCCTACGCTCGCGAGCCTGGCAAAGGGGGGAACCCGTCAGACTGCGAGCAGGGAAAGACAGACTTGAAGGAGAAGACCCCGGCGACTACCTGTCTCTGGAGAACTCACGGAAACGCAAACGTGACCAGAGGAACAGCGATTCGTCAGAAGACGACGAGCCGCCATCCTGGAGGTCCATCGAGGGCAAAGCCAAGCCTGCCAAATACGCGGACAGCGACACAGAAGACAGCGATGATCAGTTAGAGGAACTTGTCAAGGCGGATCGCGATAATCCGTTGAGATGGAAATCCATCCAGCTGAACAGGCAGGTGAAAGACCACCCAGACGATATCGACGCCTGGCTGGAGCTGGCTGATCATCAGGACGCTTTGCTAAGAGCCGGAGAAACTATTGACCAAATAGCTACCGAAAATGCTGCGCATAGCTTTGCAGAGATCAAGGTGCACTTGCTGGAGTCGGCTCTTCCCCACGCGACCCGGCCGGACGACCGACGGAGGGTTCTGGTCTCGTTGATGCGTGAAGGAGTCAAGGTCTGGAGCAGCAAGACTGCCGGCAAGAAATGGTCACAAGTCCTCGACGACGAGCGTCACGACTTTAGCTTGTGGAAGACGCATCTCGATTTTTCCATGTCAAACATCGCCACAGTTCAGTACCAGGAAGTGAAGAAGATGCTTCTCGACAGACTGCAGCAAGCTGTTTCGCGACCAGGCCTTCAGTCGGGCGACGACTCGGCAGAAGCAATCTACGTCTTTCTGCGAGCCACCCGTTTCGTCCACGATGCCGGTTACAAGGAGCTGGCCGTGGCAGCGTGGCAGGGTCTGCTGGAACTCACATTCTTCAGACCGAGGCACGAACAGAGCCAAAAGGAGGCATTGATCGCATTCCGGGATTTCTGGGAAAGCGAGGTGCCCAGGTTAGGAGACACGGATGCTCAAGGTTGGAGACGTTACGTCGAAGGTGGCGGTTTTGGAGACGCACCCGAGCCGTTGGCGAGCATCAAGACTGAAGATACATCGTCGCGAGACGCGTTCAAGGCATGGAGAGACGCTGAGGCATTCCAGGGACGACGTGCCAAAATGCCAGCGAGAACGCTGGATGACGGAACAGACGATGATCCTTTCAAAGTGGTCATGTACTCGGATATTGAACCGTTGCTGTTCTTTATCCCCGAACATGCTCTGCCAGACATCACCCAGCAGCTGATCGACGCCTTCCTGATCTTCTGTGAATTTCCACCGGCATTTGGATCCAGCGATTGGACAGAGGCGGCGTATCACGACCAGTTTTTGACTGGGAATACTTCCGGTATCCAACTGCAACCGACCTGGGAAGGCGATGAAGGAGCTTCGGAAGAAGTGCAGAGAAAGCCCCCGTCATTTACCAGCGGCAAGCTCCACGCAAGAATCTCTCCCAGCTTGCTCTTCAACGGTAGCGGCTGGTTCAAGTATCTCGATGTTTTACGACAAGGGCATGCAATCGACGTGCCTTGGATGGAAACCACGTTGAAGCAGCTTGTCCACTCGGCAGATATTTCGGGACTTGCAATGTACTACTTGGCCGTGTGCTTTGCAAGGGAGCCTGCAACAATCAGAAAGACAGCGAAGGCTGTCTTGAAAAAATACCCAACCAACACGCAGCTCTACAACGCCTACGCCTTGGCTGAGTTTACGAACGGCAACCTCGAGGTTGCAGACAAAGTACTAGTAGCTGCAGCAGCGGACCCATCGGTATGGATGACACTCAACCCCTGAGAGTAAATGCCTGCCACTAACAATTGTTTAACTAGCTGGATGTAACCTCGACCGGGTTTCTCTTGTTCCAAACATGGAGTTGGGTGGAGCTGGAGAAGGGCGACAAGTATATGGCAACGAAACGCTTGTGTGCCTCTGTCGAGGAATCTTTGCGCAAATCTCAAATCGGAGATGTGCGTATGTCACCTTCGCTCGTTCTCATTGCCCGTCAAACCTTTTCATCGAGGGTACAGGAGTGCCTGTACGAAGGAAAGCTTGACAACGCCAGCAACTACATCGAGTGCCTGGCACTCCTTTCTTACCTGACGGGTATAGGGGGCAAGGAGCCTACATCCGCATCTCAAGGCAATATTTCGGCTGCCATGGACGTCATCGAATCGATGTCGAATGAGTTTTACTCTCGGGGCTATGGGAGCGAAGTCGCTCACGAACGCATTCTCCAGTTTGCGTGCAGGGTGTTGTACTGGAATGCCACGAAGGGGTATGACGCATAGTCTTCCGCTTTTATTCTCCTGGTGCTGACCACATAGACAGGCCGTTTCGACGAGCATACGTGCGGGAACAGCTGTCTCGCTTTGTCGACCTGTTTCCTCAAAACACGATGTTTCTGTCCTTGTTCGAATGGGCGGATGCGAGTATACGGGTCGTCGACGAGACGCGCCAGCTACTCTACGATAAAGTCCTTGTCAAGGCGCATGACTCTGTCGGCAGTCGTGTGTTTGCCATCCAGCATGAGCTGGCCCGAGGCAACGCTAACAGCACTCAAGCCGCCTTTGAGCATGCCCTGTCCAGCGACGTTTGCAAGTCAAGCGTCATGCTGTGGGTGTCCTACATCCGGTTCTGCTGCTCACAGAAACAGCTTCGGGGCAGATCAAAGGACGTCTTCTACCGCGCGCTGAAGCATTGCCCGTGGTCGAAGGAGGTGATGATGGAGGCGTTTGTGACGCTGATACGCGACATGAAGTCAGAGGAGCTCAAGTCCGTGTATGCTACGATGACATCGAAGGGGCTGCGGATTCATGTGGATATGGATGATTTTATGGAGACAAGGCGCAAGGAGAGACACGCTGCGGACAAGTGAGCAGTGTCATTTGTACGTGGACTGATCATGAGGTTGTGGCAGGTGTTCCTAAATAATATGAGTGGTAGGTCCATCATCCTTGATAAATATTAAGACTTCAGACACAGCCATTCGTACTTGTATTCGAAATGCAAACAACCCCTTCGATTCAAGATACTCATCAACCGCGCCCCTACCGTCTCGCCCGGTGGCTGCGATAGCGGAGCCTACTCATACGTCGTGCAATCATCTGCTGATGGTGAGGAAGCCCTTGGTTGAGAAAGCACGCCAGCTGGGGCGGCCAGCTCCGAAATGGTTCCTTCAAGTGAGCCCGAGTGGGTATCCGTATGTTTCACAGTTTTACGCGCGAGATGCGCAAGAAAAACAGCGCGACGAGCAAGTTGGCTGAGAGGGAGGCTCTCACTGGTTCGGTGGATGCTGAAGCACAGTCCCCACCATGGCCAAAGTCTCGACCGATCCAGTTCAGCTGGTCATGGAACCGTGAATGACCATCGCATTTGTTTCACCGCGGGGCTGAGACGAGCTGTCTTTGTCCTATCGTGAGACAACGGGTTACTTGGTCCCAATCCATCAACGCCACGCCAGAGGCTCGAGCAGAGCCTGTGTTTATTCAGTCTACCATAGGGTAGGCCGTCCGTCGGGCACCAGTGACCACCATTGGGCCTGTCACTGGCCTTTCTCTGGGCGACGACTTCCGTTGCTCTTTGCGTATTGGGGCTGGCTTGAGGAGGGAGCATCTCGGAGCCTGCCTCTGATAGAGCCCGACGCACGTGCTCGCCCTGCATCTTCATTGCTACATGATACTTCATCTCACCAGATCGCCCGTATCAGCCCACTTCTACAACACCATGGCGGCGGAAGATCAACGACCCGACTCCCTGCGCCAGGCCGGCGGCGGCGCCAGCGAGTCCATGCGATCCATCCAGACGCTCGACAGCAAGGTTCTGCTCTACCTGCGGCGCATCTTCGAGTCTCACGCCGGGCCCGACCAGAAATGGTCCGAGACGCAGGCTAAGGCGTTCGACCACAAGCTTCAGGCCAGCGACGACGCCACCCCGGCGGCGACCCGTCTCCTCGAGCAGCCGGACGTTGACTTCAACGGCTTCTTGGCGTACATGACCGCCCCGGACAGCGCCGTCAGCACCCCGTGGAAGAAGTGCGACCTGTCGTGGCCGCTGGCGAGCTACTACATCAGCTCGAGCCACAACACGTACCTGACGGGCAACCAGTTGTCGAGCGACAGCACGACGGGGGCGTATACAAATGTCCTGCTGAGGGGCTGCCGCTGCGTCGAGGTGGACGTCTGGGACGGCGACGAATCTGACGCCGAGAGCACCGCGAGCAGCCTCAGTGGCGATGAAGGAGAGGGCAGCGGCCGCGGGAAGCCAAAGGCCAAGCGGAAGAGCAGGTTTGGCATGCTAAAGGAGAGGCTTCCCGACTCCCTGGCCGCAAAACTCGAAAAGACGAGCCTGGGCAAGAAGATGGGGCATAGAGACGCCGACAAGCACGGCGCCGCCGCAGCTGCAGAGCCAAATACCGGAGAAGCGGCCGACGTGACCAGGGAACCGGAGGTCTCCATGGTCGAACCTAGGGTGCTTCACGGGTACACCCTGACCAGGGATGTGTCATTTAGGGACGTGTGCAATGCCATTCGCGAGAGCGCCTTTACTGTCACCGACCTGCCGCTCATCATCAGCCTCGAGGTCCACTGCAACCCGCAGCAGCAAGCCGTCATGGTCAGCATCATGAAAGAGGCCTGGGACGGCCTTCTGGTCACAGAGGCTGAAGTCAGGGCCGGCTCGCTGCCCAGCCCAGACGACCTCCGAGGCAAGATCCTCATCAAGGTCAAGTACGTACCGCCCAACGCCGCGCCAGAGGAGCCCGAGAGCGGCGAAGACGACCGCGCCGGTGTCGATGCGGCCAAGCGGGAGAAACCCTCCAAGATCATCCAGGAGCTTAGCCGCCTGGGCATCTACACCCAGGCCGTATCATTCAAGACGTGGACGCAGCCGGAGGCGTCCATGCCGACGCACATCTTTTCGCTGTCGGAGAACAAGTTCCTCGATCACTACGAGAAGCACGGCGCGGACCTCTTCCAACACAATACGCACTACCTGATGCGCGCCTATCCGTCGGGTCTGCGCATTAGCTCGTCGAACCTGAGCCCGCCCTTGTTCTGGGGCTTGGGCGCGCAAATTGTTGCGCTCAACTGGCAGCAGACGGACGAGGGCATGATGCTCAACGAGGGCATGTTTGCCGGCACCGGTGGCTATGTTCTCAAGCCAGAAGGTGAGCCGAATACAAACATTCCCCCAACCACCGTCACTTGACTAACATGGCAGCAAAGGCTACCGCCCGTACATCAACTCCAACGAGCAAACCGCATCCACAACCCGCAAGACGCTCTCCCTCGCCATCACCTTCCTCGCAGCCCAGTCCATCCCCCTCCCGCACCCTGATGCCTCCCCCAAGCGCTTCAACCCCTACGTCAAGACGGAGATCCACGCCGATGGCTCCAACCACCTCTCGCCCGTCAACGGCGGCCACGGCCACGAGGGCGAGTACAAGGCCCGCACGCGCACCCACCGCGGCTGCGACGTCGATTTCGCCAGCGAGAAGGTCTCCTTTGGCGCCATCGCGGGTCTCGTCGAGGAGCTGACGTTTGTGCGCTTCACCGTGCGCGACGATGAGATTGGGAGGGACGACCTCGCCGCGTGGGCGTGCGTGAGGCTTGATCGCCTGGGACACGGGTACCGCTTCATACACCTGCTGGACTCGAAGGGGGCGTTGACGGAGGGAGTGATTCTGGTCAGGGTTGAGAAGACGCTGGCGTAGGGTGCGAGGGGATCGTCTCATGCCCGGGACTGGAGCCACCGGGCCCATTGACCTACACGGAGCTTCCATACAAGCCATGAAGCAGGACGTGGTAAAAATATACATCTAGCCTGCACAGGGTACAACACCTTAACATCACTGTACACATCAATGGACAGGTACGGTGAGATGGAAGCATGCAAAGTGCATCAATTCATAGCCATGAAGGCCGTCGAGCGAATTAGGAAGCGCGACCAGGTCATACTGGTGCGAAGCAGACATACTGTCCGCGTCATCAAATCATCGTGTCAACAAACAAGCGCTATTCCGTTCCACATCCACTCAGTAGTCGTCGTTGCCCCTGTTTCCCCGCTTCTCCTGTCCACGCTCCTCCAGCTTGTTGCTGCCCAGGATGCCGCCAGCCTTCTCCATGAGCTTGCCCATGGTGCTATCGCCACCCTGGTTGCCAGACGAGCCGTAGCTGTCGTTTCCGCCGGTGCGGCCAGAGGAACCGTACGAGTCGCCTCCAGTGTTGCCAGAAGAGCCGTACGAGTCGCTGCCACCAGTGCGGCCAGTGGAGCCAATGGTGTCGCTGCCACCAGTGCGGCCAGAGGAGCCGTACGAGTCGTTGCCACCGGTGCGGCCAGAGGAACCGTACGAGTCGCCGCCACCGGTGCGGCCGGAGGAGCCGTACGAGTCGCTGCCACCGGTGCGGCCAGTGGAGGAGCCAAAGGTGTCGTCACCTCCGGTGCGACCAGAGGAGCCGTAGGAGTCACTGCCACCGGTACGGCCACCAGATCCGTAGGAGTCGGTTCCCCCAGAGAGACCGGAGGAGCCTAGACCGGAGCCGTAGGAATCGCCTCCGGTGTTGCCAGAAGAGCCATAGGAGTCATCTCCCGTCTTGCGAGAGGAGCCGTACGAGTCACCGCCGCCGGTGCGGCCGGAAGACCCGAAGCTGTTGTCATCGTTGCCACGGCCAGAGCCCTAAGCCATTGTGTGAGTATTACAGGCTTCAGATACATCGTGATGGAGCCGCGCCTTACGTAGCTGTCGGTGTTGCCAGTGTTACCGGTGCTACCGAAGCCGGTCTGCAATGAGAGACCGCGTTAGTCAAGCTTCCTCTAGAGTTGCGAAGTTGGTAGGATGGGAGTGAGGGAGCTCACGTTGCTGTTGTCGTTGTCGTTGTCGCGGTAAGACATTTTGTTGGTGAGTGTGAGTATGTCAAATAAAATGAACTTGTGTGATTGTGTATGAAGGATGGTTCAACCAGGGATGATCTTGGACTTTCACGAACAATCGAGCAAGGGTGGGAAAGCTTGTCTGTTTATAGGTGAGGAGCTCCAGCGAGGAGCTCCATGTCGAGCCCCGATCTGGAACTCGAGGGACAGGCGATGCCGGGTGCGTGGGACGCCACCAAGGTCCCTTCGGAATGACGTCTCATCGTGAAGCCCAAGGGGGGGTCAGCCTGGTCCAGCTGAAAGCTACTTCCAGCTTCCCCACGGCCACAGCTGTGATCGTGTCACGCAGGGGTCCAGGCCTGGGACCCATCAATCTCTTTGCAGTTAAAGGGATCGGCCGTTGTCCTCCGCGGCAAAATCGGCTTGTCCGTGCCACCCGCGGCATGAGAACTGTGGTTCTAACTTCTGATGGCTGCTTGCTCTCGCCCGTCCCGCCACTGCCATCACCATCACCATCGCATCATGCAGAGATGGCGACACAATAAGAGTCGAGTGCGATGATGTCAATCGATTCGATCGGCAGCAGGTTCTGGAGCGCGTCGTCATCTGGCGCAAGCCAGGACTGGACTGAAACGAATACGTCTGGCGGGGTAACAATGGACCCCTCCTCACGTCGACTGGAGCCCGCTGGCGTTGCTGGCGTTGCGCGATGCAGGGTGCCCGGTGCGCCGAGATCGTGGCTGTGAAGCTGGAGTGGACAGCTTCGGGGCTGGGTGCATGAGAGCTTGGATTCTGGAGCCCCGAAGCCAATGACGAGACCAGTCCGTCACCAGCGTGCCAGGGTCGCTACACACGGCACCCTTGGGACGACGCGCATCGAGCACGCCAGTGCCGGCCACGCCGCAGCTGCCCACATGGTCCGTCTGAGGCACGTCTTTGGTTGGTGATGCGGCACACGTCTCGGGCACGTCGGGAAGAGTTGGAGGCGAGGCTGGGCCAAGGAGGAGACGGGGAGATGAGAAGAGGGAGAAGAGGGGTCAGCCAAACGGACACGAACCTCCTGCCCTGTTGGCAGTGACATACACATCAGGACGTACCTTCCGGGGGAGAGGGAGGCACGAGAACGAGGCATCTGATGACGTAACACTGTTTGATGCAATCCGGCTGATTGCAACTGCTAAAATGCAATGTACTAGGCGTACGGAGTACTAGGTATATTATTAGATCATGCAGCGGGAGAAAGCAGCTCATCAAGGTTAGGTACTCGTACGCGGAGCGGACGAGGTTGACTCGGGGAATATAAGACAAGGATGGGGTGCTTGGGTGCTTGTCGCGAGGCAAGGCGTGCTCCCTCATGCACAAACGGCTAGACTAGAAGGCAATCTGAGTGCATTGAGAGCCCTCGAGGCCAGACATGCGACATGATTCATGTTTAGGCAAGCCACTGAAGTGAGCTTTGTCCAAATGGTACGATAAGATAGAACCTAGAATACCCACGGCTAATCGTGCCACCCTACCAATCGTGGCATCTTCCTTTGCTCTTTGAAACCCTAGGGAAGATTCCCGGGACAGAGACAGTACCCGTCATCTGGCCCGTTCTTGTTGCCGTCATACTTGCCATTGCAGTGCGGAACCTTGTTCGTGCCGTTGTGGCACCAGATCAGGTCCAGGCACGACAGATTGTCGTCCTTCTCGTTGTGGGCATACGTGCAATCTACCCTCCGACACATGCACCGTCCTCGCGGATACGACCTCCACGGGTCCTCGGTGACACACTGCGCGAACAGGGGATATATGTCGCGGTGCCGTTCGTTGCTGCAGTCGATCTCGCCGTCACAGAACTTGTGCGGTTGCGGCTGGGACATGCACCCGTCCGCCCTGGGCACGCATTCGCAGACGCCGGGAGAGTTCGGGGACCCGGGAGGCAGCTCCTTGCACCGGACCTCCTCGTCGTCGAAACACTGGTGGTTCTTGGTGCAGTCCGCCGCGTGGGCGCAGGTGTTGGCTCGGCAAATGCACTCGCCCCCGATGCATGTGGGATAAGAGTACGCCTTGCGGGCGCAGTTGCTAGCCAAGTGCGCGCGACAGTCCTCGTTGGCAAGCGCATTATCCGCGGCGCAGGGAGCGAGGCTGGGTTGCAACGTAAGGAAGCCGGTCGCCGAGCTCGGGGGTTGCGTTGAGACTGAGCCGGAGGTGGTTGTCGTGCCATTACTGGTTCCAGTCCCTACTGCCAACGGATCTCTTGTGCCGGATAACGACGCCGTCGACGAGCTGCCGATGGTAATCGTGCTTGACGGACCGACGGCCAGTGGATCGCTCGTGCTGGACAGGGTAGCATGGGACGAGCTTGCAGCGCCGACGTCAAAAAGCGTCGAAGCAGTCGGGACGCCAGACGATGAGCCCGATTGTGACGCGGAATCACCAAGGCCAAGGCCAGAGGGCACCTTGACTGCACCCGCCACTGGCGGATGTGTCGCGGTTACAGCGGAGACAGTGAGCACAGCTGTGCCCCCGTTGGTGGACGATCCGGTAGAATCTGTACCCGACTGCCCTGCATCGCCGTTGCCCGAGGTGTACGCAGAGGGCCACACGGTAACGAACTCTGTAGACGTAAAGGTGGCCTCCGCGCCCGTGGCCTCCCCTGTGATGACAGGTAGAGTGGCCAGTATCGGCCGCGGGATAGAGGCAGACTTACCGCCGACCGCTGTGCCCGACTGCCCAGCATCGTCGTCGCTCGAGGCGTACCCAGGGGGGCTCACGGTAACGAACACTGTGGACGTAAAGGTAGACTTCGCGACCGTGGTCAGCTCCACCACGACAGGCAGAGTGGCGAAGACCGGACGCGGGATAGAGGGCGAGATACCGCTGGCCGCGGCCAGCGAGGCCAGGAGCGTGGGCTGCAGGAGCACGATCCATAGGTAGGCCATGGTGATTGTTCAAGATGGTTTGAGTAAAATGAGGGTGTTTGAGAAGAGGCTTCGAGGGGGAGAACTGGGCCCAGGGCAATCTTGCTCTTATGTATGTTCGCGGGCAACCATCTCCTAATCAGTACGGCTTCGTAGCCACGCCTGCTCGTGAATCACGGGTGTGTCGGAAGGACATTTGCCATCTGGACGAAGAGAGAGTGAAGCACAGCAGGACGTGGTATGGTGGTATGGTATCATAAGCAGTAGCATTCATAGTCGGCTCACAGCCGACTTGACTTGTCGGTGTCGCTGACAATCGCACCGCTCATCATCACCGGGTCACGAGCGCGGCCAAACAAGACCAACTCCCTCCCGCCCTTGGTCCCCCACCAAGCGACCCCGATCGTCGCCCTGTCCACGTCCATCTCGCCGTTGACAAGAATATCCCAGAACCGCGTCTTCACAGGTGCCCTCAACCTTGGGTCCACAATCTCGTTCATGGCTTGCGCCGTGATGGCCAGCCACTCCTCGACCAGCGGGAGGGGAAGGAAGGGCAGCGAGTCGACGAGCGTCATGACCAGAGCGCTCTGTACCGAAAGGGGGACCTCCTCCTCTTGCTGCGACGTGGCGTTCCGCGATGGTGAGTCTGGTGTCGGGCCCAGGGGCGTGGTTGAGGCAGTGGCCATGTTGGAGCGCAGCATTTCCAGCAACGTCTCGGACAGCTGAGGCTCCATCGCGGCGATTGGGAATGGAGGAGATACGATTTCCATGACCGTCTTGAACGCCACGCGGAACTGACGAGGCGAGATTTGGCTGGGGAAGGACTCGAAGAGCTTGACAATGTAGAACGGCGTGATCTTGATGGTGAGAGGGCTGTGCTGGGGACAGGACAAAACGGAGAGGATGGCGCTGTGGGCGGATTCGAAAAGCTCGACCATGGCTGGGGACATTGGGCCATCGTGGGAGAGGTATGCCATTGCCGGCTTGACGATGAGATTCTCGCAAGAGTCCACCGACAGCGTGAGCGGGAGATGTTCCGCAACATTCAGATAGAACAGATCCAACGTCCTCTGGATATGGGTCGTGGGAAACGGGGCAATGTCTGCTGGCTGAATCTCCCTCAGGAAACCATCACACGCAGCCGGCTCCCGCGTCAGGACATCTATCGACGTCAAGTACGAAAAGGTGTATACCTGAAACGAGCCGTTGCCATTGCGTGACGATATGAAGAAGAGGTTTCGAAGAAGATGCAGCGACTTGGCGGCGATGGCGGGAGCCATGCCGTTGGCCAGCATGTGAGAATCCAGCAAGCCGCGAGAGACGATGGCCTGGAGGACGGCGACAGAGCCGAATAGGAGCTTCCGGAAGGCTTGCCAAAGCAAGGGCCATGTCTTCTGCAGCGTCTCGGGGGACAGGTAGGTGCTCTCAAATGCCGGGTCGACGCCGCTGAAGGGGTTCCGTCGCCAGGCGTCGTGGACTCGGCCCGAAAACACCAAGAGTGCGTCCTGGGCTTGTAGGACGACGGCCGTGTCGGTCGCGTACTGCGCTGCGAACCCGGCCAGCTTGGACAACGGGCCCATATTTGCCATCAACGGCTGCTTCTCCATTTCCTGCAGCAGCTGGCTCGACGGCGAGTGCGCCGGCCAGTGGAGGGCATGTGCGGCGTTCTCGGTAGTGTCTCTGGCGACGGCCTTGAGGAACTCGCCGTCGCAGAAGCCCTCCTCCCCGGTCATGGCCCAGACGGCCATCGGCAGCAACGCGTTGCAGTTGATTTGCGCCTTGTAAAAGTCTGACAGGAGGGGGAATGCAAAGTTGAGGGCTGTGACGATGGATGCCGCGGCGAGCAGCCCGTCCTCGACGTTGTGCTCCAGCGCGAGGTTGGCGGCGGTGACGACGGCCTGCTCGAGCGTGTTTCGCAGGGACCGCGACAGCGATCGCCTGTCGTTGCCCTCCATCCCCATGAGCACTCCGGTGAGGACGAGGAGGTGCTGCCACCGCCTCGACCGGTCGTCGGCGCCCTTGACGACCGCCCGCGTCCACTCGTCGCATCCCAGCGCGCCGCCTTCCCTGGGGCCCCTGCGATGCGCATTCTCGACCTCGTTGTCGTGCACGCGCACCGCGGCGGTATGGTATATGCCGATGACTCGGACGGCGGTGCGGGGCCCATCTTGGCGATGCCAGATGGCGGGCGCAGTGAGCAGCTGCGATGTGAGGACGCCGAGGTTGAGCGGGTTGGAGAGCTGGGCGAGCAGATGCGTCGTCGTGCCGATTATCTGGTCAGTCTTTGGGCCATCGTGGACGTCTTGGTAGTACTGCAGTACTGTGTTGAGAAGCCTATCCGCCGGCATCTTGCAGCTGTGGGGGAGCCTGTCGCATTAGAGTTGTTCCTGTCGATGGAGGATGTGAAGTTGAAGCTGGGTTGCGCTCGGGGGCCGCGGCCGGAGATGGTTGTAGCGCTACCCACGAGCTTTTGCCGAGGCTCAAATGACGTCTGTATAGGGAGCTCCAGACCCCTGCTCAACCACCAACCCTCCCGTTGGACTTCACCCTCGCCCAGCACTGCGCACCTCGGGATGGCTGCGCAGCTCCCGTGAGGGCCCGAGGAAAAGCTTCATTTACGTTCTCACATCGCCGTGAGTAGCAGTCGAGGGCCGCCGCCGCCGCGATGTCCTACCAAAACGACCCTCCGCCAGGCTACCGCACGCCGCAGTTCCCGTCGCTCAACGTCCGCACGCTCGTCGACCCGACGCCGCAGCGCCTGTACACGCTCTACTACATTTCGGATATCTGGCGCTTCACGTTGATATGGACGCTCATCACGTACGCGGTCTTCCACATCGGCGCGATTCTCGTGGCCATGTTCACGCACTGCTGGAAGAAGTCGTCGTGGAAGTACCTCTGGGCGGTGCCCGTCGTCTACCTCGTGATAGCGGGATTGGAGGCGCTCCTGGCCGGTAGCCTCGTCGGCTTGATGTGGGTGGCCTGGATACTCAGTTTGCGAGCCCTGACTGACGTTTGCACAGGATTGGTGCCGTCTACAACGCGGGCTACTACGAGATGAACACGTGGATCCCGTGTACCTGGGGGTTCATCAACGTCCTGATCCTCCTCATCGCGTCCTTTTCGATCCAAGGCGGGCTATGATGCATCTGCAACAACACCGCGGTTAGAACGACGACCGATAACTACACCCAGAAGCGCGTCTAGGCGCCGCGATTCGCACTCTGCTCGGACACAAGCACCGAGGCTAGTTGAGCGACTCGAAAGGAGACCAGGGCAGATCAATTGCCTGTCATCACGACATGCGCCGTAGCGGCTGTAGGGGAACCCCCCCGACAAGCAGAGATGCTCGTGGCCGTGGACGCGGCACATGAAGAGCTGCACTCGAAACCCAGACATGTAAGCATCCGGCCGCCTAGTACTATTTTTCTGCCAACTTGGTAAAGACGACACTGACATAGCCAAGCAGGAGATGAACACTCCGTCTCCCTCACTTGACTCTGAGGCGTTTTGGGCTTGGGGTTTGAACGGCTCTCCAGGAGAAATGCAAGCCCCATGGCTGTATTATGATACAGGCTGGCTCGCGAGACGCGACATGATCAACACTGATCCAACGAATTGGAGAGCATACTCATACTATCTAGCGAGGAAATAATGTTTGAACAATGTTGAATGATGGCACACCTCGACCAAGCCGTATTTGCAACTTCTTCGTGTTGTTCTCCCAGCCATTTAATGGAGGCGCGTCACCATCAGCAGGACGCCACAGCGCCCACTGTAGCCTCCGCTCCACACCTCCGCAAAACAACTTCTGCCAGCCGCTAGTCCCATCTCCAAGACTCCAAGCATTGATTGATATTGTTCGTCGCAGAACAATCGGCCATAATACCTCTCTGTGAGAGGGGCTCGCCGCGCTGTTTTACGGATCGGCGCCTTTTAAGTACATATCTTCGCCCGCGCATCTCCGCTGCGTACTCGGGACTGCATCCCCTTCAACCTCGTTCAACCTCGGTGCTCCAACACCACGCCCCGACAGCATTGCCATGCCTGACACGGAGGCGTGAACTTCGCATCGCAAGAGTCGCGAGACCGCACGGCAAATTCTGGACGAGAGGGACTTCTCCCTGGGATCCGTCATGGCAGCCACCAGGGACTCGGCGGCGCAGCATCGGCCGCAAGCCCCCGAGTCGTTCCCCCCATACCGCCCCTGGGGCCCAGAGATATCATCGTCCCCGTCCCCGGAGGACTCGCCCCTGAAGCCCTTCTTCGCCGGCCAGCCCAAGTCCCTCTCGGGCATTGCCCTGCGCGCCTTCTGCCTCGGGATAGCCGCGGCCGTGGGCGCCATCGCCGCGGCCGGCATCATCCTCTTCACCGGCAGCCCGGCATGGCGCGCGCCCTTTTTCCTGCTCGCGCTGGCCGTCTTCCACTTCCTCGAGTTCTGGACGACGGCCGAGAGGAACACCCTCGTCGCCAGCATCGACAGCTTCCTCCTGACGGCCAACTGGCCCGCCTACGCCATCGCCCACTGCGCCGCCTTCCTTGAGTGCCTGCTCGTCAGCCTCGTCTTCCCCGGCCGGTCCTGGGCGCCGCTGCACTCGGGCCCCGTGCTCCTCGCCATCGGGCTCGCCATGGTCACGGTCGGCCAGGTCGTGCGCACCGTCGCCATGCTCGAGGCTGGCGCCAGCTTCAACCACCACGTGCAGACGCGCAAGGCGGACACGCATACGCTCGTTACGACGGGCATCTACGGCGTCTTCAGGCACCCGAGCTACTTTGGCTTCTTCTACTGGGGCCTGGGGACGCAGCTGGTGCTCGGCAACGTTGTGTGCTTCTTCGCCTACGGTTGGGTCTTATGGACCTTCTTCAATGGCAGGATCAACATCGAGGAGAGGAAACTCATCGAGTTCTTCCAGGACGACTACGTTCAGTATCGGAGGAGGGTGGGCACCTGGTTACCGTTTATACGATGATGGTGTCGAGCAGATCGGCATAGGTGGTTGTAGAGCACGTGGAGAAGGACGCCGCGGTGAGAATTTGGTGGATTATCGTGAATTATCCACGCTATTCATAAACAGCGTTGTCAAGATCCAATTCAACTCCACAGCCGCCGGGTCATATGTGTTTTCCCGTTCATTACCGGATATCCAAGTACGACCGTAAAAGTTTCTCGTAATTGCTCTCTTCCATCGTCACTTGACGCTCGCGGTTGGCACCATCTGCCTGCTCACGCTCCCATACTTGGCTTGCCATGCGTAGAAGTACATCAACGCAGCGAACGGCTGGCCAAAAATGGTAAAGGACACCCAGAAGATGATGTTGCCGATGATCTTGCCTCCGTGTCCGAGCTTCATCTTCTCTAGGGGTGCCGTGATGGCGATGAGAGGAAGCTGGAGTAGCATGCCGAGGAAAGCAACGCCTGGCGGTGCGAGGGTTAGTTCAGCGGGCTTGTAGGACGAGGAAAGTGGACTAACCGATGATGTTGTGAGTCGGGATTCCAACGAGAACCTCATGAAGGAGGGCTGAGACGAAGAAGACGGTGAAACTGGCCGTCGACGGGCTCCAACCACGCCCAATCATGGGCATGTATACGTGCCGCTTGAAGTAGGTGTAGACAGGCCTGTTCCACGTCCGCCAGTACGCCCCGAGACTCTCGCTGTTCCACCAGTCATCATAAAACGCCCGATCGCCGAACCTCATGACCTCGGCAAGAGCATTGAGAAAGGACTGGAAGAGGGCGAAGAAGCCGGCAAGCCAGATGACGAGCGATATGGTCGACAGCTTCAGCAGCCGCTCGAGGATGGACGGGAAGTCGAGGGACGCAATCTTGTCGAGCGAGTTGCGCAGCACCGGGGCCGCGTACTGGAAGCTCGCGAACCAGATGAAGGCACTAAGGCAAAAGACCTCGCCGAGTCGCTTGGCGACGAAGATCCACCTGATCTTCTCTGTCCGGGGATACACGGGCTGATATACCAGAGTCGGAGCCCACCAGAAATAGATCATGTTGCTTATCGTGATGTTCTGCGGATACGGGCACTCGGAGTACAGCTCCGGGACAAACTCTCCCTTGACGGGGTGCAGGTAGGCGTGGCGCAGGTCGCGGTTGGTGAAGGCGTAGGACGCCGTCTTGAGCCATACGACGATGGCGTGCATCTCCGTCAGAGTGCCGATGAGCGGGTGGTGGATATGGAAGTACACGACAAAGGTCGTGGCGACGAGGGCCAGGGTGATGTTGATTCCATGAATCCACGCAACGAGGATCCAGGTGGAGTGGAATTTCTTCCGGTCCTCCTCGGAAGGACCCGTCGCTCCGTCCTTGAGGCGCTTTCTCGACCCGAGTGCCTGTCTGGCGGCCGCGAGCTCGATGAGATAGGCGGCCAGGAGGTGGCAGGGGATGAGGAAGTAGAGCAGGCCGCCGATCATAACGTCCTGGCGGCTGTAGGCGTGGCATCTGATGCATATCAAGACTCCATACTTGAAGACAAGTCAGCACTGACGATGGTTGTCGTCTAGTCGATCGAGAGAAGTCACCTTTTGTATGTTCTCAATCATCAACCGCAGGTTGCCCACCACTAGCAGGCGTCAGCGATGCAACCCCAACGCATTCGTGAACACCCAACACGTACCCAGGACGATGACCATGAGGTTCCGGAATCCGATGAAGCTGGGAGCAGCGGGCGAATCGTGGCTAAGGCACGAGGGCCTCGTCTGGGAGTGCACGGCGGCGACATGGCGGTACTTCAACTGCGGCGACGTCTTCACCTTATCGGCCGTCGCGGCGTCGGCCGCCTCCACCTCGGTGAGGTCCTTGTCCTTGGCCTGACGGCGCGTCGCGGTGCCGTTCGAGGCCTCGACGCTGGTCGCCGTCGCCGCGCTCATAGTTGCGGCAGCTAGGTCCTTCCAATCGAAGCTGGAGCGAGGGGCGGACGCTGTGGTACGTGAGAGACGCGGGTGACGACGTACTCGTAGGTGGTGAGCGAGGTAGCAGTGGTGGCGGCTTGGAGGTTATGGTCGTGGTGTTAAATGGAGGGGTTCCAGGTCACGGAGGGAGCTTCATCAGCTTGCTGGCGCCAACGCAGGGCGGCCAAGCGGCGTCTCAAGCCAGCCACCGGGGCCAATTCCCAAGCAAAATTTCTCCACTGCCTCGGCCGAGCTCTCTAGGGACGAAGCGACACGAGCAGGAGGGGGAGCTCAGCGTCCAACGCGAATGCAACTGTCACGACTCGAGAGGAGCTTGGGGACGGGTGGCGATTGCGCGGAGAACAGCGGGGCAGGCAGCGGTGGTGGCGCTTCTGACCTTGGCCAGTGGCCGCGAACAGGGGTGCAGCTCAGATTCGAGAAGCCTGTCTCCTGCCAAGAAAGCATGTGAAATTCCATGTCTGGCAGCCCTTGGATGCAGCAAAAGTGCATTTACTCTTTGCTCGTACTTTGTACGGACTACTTCGTATGAGTACTCGTACGAATGCACCTGGCCGATCTCTGGGCAGTCGAGGTGGCCTTCTGGTCAAGTGCGCGGAGAGCGCATCAACCTGGATATGAAGCCAACTTTGACTGACACATGTGGACTGACAACGAGTACACAATTTCACAACCGCATTCAAGTCAGATTAAAATTTGCTTCGGCTGGTGTTGGTCATCTTGATCCACGAATTGAGGTAGTTGTACTTCGTACTTCGTATGTACGAGTATGCGTCGATGAATCAACCGAAATTGCTGACTAAGCTATATTTCTTCCCCTGTGCGCCTTCACGTGACGCGATTTGGGCTCACGCATGCTGCTTCATCAAGACCCTTGAAAGCCACGCGAGCGAGCTCCAACAGGATACCTCATTCTTCACTTCAACCGCCACAACGCTCCAAGCAACCGCTTTTCAAGACGCTCAATTCCTTACCCTCATACCCTAAGCGAGTATACCATCAGCCACGAGGGCCATCAATCAGCTTTCCGAGGAATTGAGCTCCCGCCAGTTCTACTCACGCGGCGTGGATGCTGAGCAAGCTCGTCTCGCGGGATCGCAACAATGGCCTATGAGCCACGCGGTGATCGTGGTGATCACGGCGACCGGGGCGGGCAGGATGGAGCGTATCTCAAGGTCCGGGGCCGAAGTAAGTAACCAGCTGCGCATACCTGCATACCACTATCCATTTCCCCACGGCTTTTCTGTTGCACCTACTCTCACCGCAGCAACCAATACATCGTGTCGGGTGAATCACAGCATGTGCCTCACAAGCCCAGAGCGAAGAGTCTTTGGACAGTACGCGTCGCCTTCACCTGCGAGTCTTGTTGCCTTCTTCTCAGTGGAGACGCCTTGAAGGCAAACCCCTGATGCAGCGGGACGAGAGGGCAAGGTGCCACTCATGGACGCCTATTCACTGGCACCTTATCGGGAATGCCGAAGGATGTCCTTCTATTGTCTAATGTGCCTGCTAAGCGAGCGCTTCAAACGATATCATAGTACTCTGACCCTGCCCTGTGAACTTGTTCCTTTTGCTTCCTCTACCCCGGCGCATTAAACGAAACATCGTGTCGAGACGCAGCATGGACACCAGAGACAGACGCAGGAATGCATTGTTGGCAGCGCTGACGTTTGATCCCGTAGGGCCCGTCACCGACTATAGTGCGACCATCACGCACTGGCAACGCAACCGGACCGCGAACTACAAAGGCGGGTATACCGGCGAGGCTGAGCGACCGAGCGCGAGCTACATTGTGGATGTAAGTATCCAGAGGCACGGAACCGGAAGACGTTTGAAGCTGACAGCCCCCAAAGATGATTCCGCCAGCAGGCCGACCGACATCTGCTGCTGACACCATCCCGATCAAGCATCTCCACTCGTCCTTGAACAAGATCAAGCACCCCATCAATGTGGTGAGATGGACACCCGAGGGGCGGCGGCTCCTGACGGCATCAACAAGCGGCGAGTTTACTCTCTGGAATGGCACTGGTTTCAATTTTGAGACCATCATGCAGGCCCACGACTCGGCCATCCGCGCCCTAGAGTACTCTCATAGCGACGACTGGCTGATTTCCGGCGATCACGATGGCCAGATCAAGTACTGGCAGCCGAACTTCAACAACGTGCAGAGCATCAATGCGCACACGGACCCTATCCGAGATCTTGCCTTTAGCCCGAATGACTCCAAGTTTGTGAGTGCCTCGGACGACTCGACACTCAAGGTCTTTGACTTTGCCATGGGCCAAATGGAGTCCAAGTTGGAGGGCCACGGATGGGATGCCAAGACGGTCGACTGGCACCCTACCAAGGGCCTTCTCGTGTCCGGGTCTAAGGACCACCTGGTCAAGCTTTGGGACCCTCGAACCAGCCGCTGCTTGACGACTCTTCACGGCCACAAGAGCACAATCACCAAGGTCACGTTTGAAAAGGTGCGCGGCATGTGTCTGGCAACCTCGGCCCGAGACCAGACTGCACGCGTCTTTGACCTACGGATAATGCGCGACATTTGCCTGCTGAAAGGGCATGAGAAGGACATCTCTACTCTCGCCTTCCACCCCATCCATCCCAACCTGCTCACGACGGGTGGCATGGACGGCTCACTGTTCCACTACCTCCTCGATACCCCCAACCCACCTCCCGGCCAGGCTCTTACGGTCGCTCCGTACGATAGTATGGACCCGACAACCACGCCGGCTCAGTCAGTCTGGCCATCGCACAGGCTACCGTTTGCTCACGACTACGCGATCTGGTCTCTGGATTGGCACCCCTTGGGCCACATCCTTGCGACGGGCTCAAATGACAGGATTACCCGCTTCTGGACGCGTGCTCGACCCGGGGAAAGCGATGTCGTCCAAGACCGCTACCATATCGGTGAAGCGGCGGCTGAGGCTCAGGGCACTTGGGACCGTCGGGGTAACCGTCGGCAGCGGCAGGAAGAGGAGCAGCAGGAGATGGAGGACGAGATGGACGCCCTCGTCGACCAAGACGCACCCAGACTCGCTGCATCGGGTCTGCCCGGTATCCCTGGCCTTCCGTTGGGTGGAGGCATTGTTCCCGGCCTCGGCGGCGCTCCACCACCGCCTCTCATACCCGGAGTCGGCGCCGGCTCTGGTCCACCTCCGCCGCCACTCCCATTCCCTCTCCCGGGGCTCAACGGCGCACCGCCGCCCCCTCTCCCCGGCCTGGATCCAAACAACCCACCCGACCCGGCTCATCTCCTCGAGCTGATGAAGAAGGCCGGCGTGCCACTCCCGCCACCGGGCGCGTTGCCCCCTGGCCTCATCCCGCCGCCGGGCAACTTCCCAATGCCCGTCCCACCGCCCCCCATACACTCGACGGATAGCGAGAAGGCAGAGGCCGCGCGACGACGAGCTCCGCTACCTAGCCAGGAGGAAAGCCTGCGACAGGAGCAGCGACATGGAAAGTACACCAGAGCCAGATAGATCACTATGGTGTTAGCTAGTGGGTTGCTTTTGCGTGGTGTCTGGTTGGCATCAGGCACGCGGCGTTGGGGGCGCGGGAGCAAAACGGGAGTGCTTCGAGGAAACATCATTATTGTAGCGCCACGAGTAATGCACGACCTTGCTTCTCATAGAACAGGACGTCGGATGGCTTTTGGTTGGATCTAGGAATCTGATTCTATTCGAACCGGGTGCTATTAATGTACATGTGATTAAACAGCAGTGACTGTGCCGTGCACGCTTGCGCTTAGATCTAGGGGAAATATGCGAATGGAACCGGAAAAGACACCCTTGCCCAAGCCCGTCCAGAAATGCACTTGTAGGAGGCCGTAGGAGGCCGTGAGATGCAATACGGGACAGGCCAACAGATTCATCCTCCCCTTTCGCCCTGGTCACCATCCCAATCGTGGCATGCGCTATGGCTTGGGCGGCGAGATGGCGCGCTTGTCGCCCTTGCCAAATGCCTTCTGCCGGTCCGCGTATTCCCTGATGACGAGCGCGCACGTCGTGTCGGCGCACAGGCGCTTCCGCCGCTGCACGGGCAGCTTGGTGGCGAACTCGAGGCCGCTGGCGCGCTCGACGGCCTCCACGGGGACCTCAAAGTCGGTGATGGGCTTGTCGTTGGGGATGGGGGCGTTGGGGAGGACAAAGGCGCCGATGGAGACGTTGCCGCCGCTCTTGCCGTCCTCGGCGAAGATGACCTTGTAGAAGTGCGTGGGGACGGCGACCGAGGGCGGGTTGCCGATCATCTCGTACTTGACGTACCACTTGTTGTCGACGGGGTCCTTGCGGGGGAGGTACAGCGGCCCGGTGACGATGCGGACTGACGGGTACTGCACGGTGAGGCGGCGGCAAAAGTCCTCAAAGTGCGCCCAGTAGTCGCGGTTGAAGCCCTCGCCGACCTGAGGGCACATGTTGGAGAGGTAAAAGGTGTCATCCATGGCCCTCTGCGACCACTTGGCGTCGGCGGCGGGGACCTGGTGGCCACGGTCGTAGCCGCTGCGGAAGTAGTCCTTGAGCTGGGCGCGGAACTTGGCGGGCACGGCGTCGTCCTCGAGAAACGCGCTGTGCTTGCGGTCGCCGTTGCGCATGGCGAGCGAGGCGGGCGTGATGTGCTCGACGACCCACTGCGGGTTGCGCATGCGCCGGTCGTAGCTCGATATCAGGGCCGAGCGGCTCGCGACGTCGGATATGGGGCCCGGGAAGCCGTACTCGAAGAGGCCAGCGGGGTTTACGGGGCCCGCCAGGGCGGTAGGGGCGAAGACTTGCGCGGGCGGGATGGCCACCGAGGAGGCAGCGGGCGCGGGCGCGGTGGTGGCTTTCGAGGCCGCGATCTGGGCGTCGGGTTTCTTGGTGTCTGACGAGCGCAGGGAGTAGACGGCCGCGGTGAGGGCGGCACCGCCTCCGGCGCCGAGGGCAGCAAACATGGCGAGCGTTGACTTGGACATCTTGGCGGCGGCGGCAGCGGCGTGCGGGCTCGCGCGTGGCATATATATAGGAGCAGGAAGAGGACGGGGGGGCTGCCTGGGGGGAGGTCAGGCGAGGGCACCTGTTGGATGACGATGCGCGCGCGCGGGTTCGCTGCTCACGAGGTGCGGCGGGCTGGCGGCTGGCCCATGTGCGTCGTGCCGGTGTGCTGGTGTCTTGCGGCGGCGAGGCACATGGGATGTGGTGGTGAGCCTTGGAGCTGGAGCGAGGACGTGACCGTTGAGACCGTTGACGACCTTGAAGGGTCGAATGTCAAACGGGCCGGGGCTTTGCCGCGGTGGGTCAGGCGGTGGGTCAGGGGACCAGGAACCGAGACTCCACACCCCAGGTACGAAGTACGAGTACTTCGTGCCTTGCGAGTACGCACCAACTTGGTTCACATAACTCAGGATCCCTCGTTGGTACGAAGTGGTTTGTCCGTCCTTCAGGAACGGAAACTTTCAACACTCCCGGATCTAACGAGCTGATATATTTGATTCATTCTGATGACGAATGATGATGATACTAAGGGGACTCCCTTAAAGGCCCTCGGCAATGTGCTCTCCTGAGCCCTGGCTCCGCTGCTCCCAGCAATGGTGTTCCTGACGCAATTCTCCGCCCCCAAGCAGTCAAGCAAGGCATTCTGAAGCTCGCCGCCGGCGTTGGGCCAATAGCAAAGGCGATGGAGAACCTATAACAGCGTCCCCCGACGGAGGCTTTGGCTCGCTGAGGCGGTTGAGCTTGTCATCAACGCCCTCGAAACCCCTCGTCAGTGTACTCCGCGGAGTGGCCGATTGGGCCATTTTGATCGAGGTCACGGGGGGTACGACAGGTCGTGGGCGCCACGATTGATCTCTTTAATTGGGAGACGTTGATTAGGCTACGACGGCCATGCAAGGCTACGAGTGCATGGTAACGAACTTACACTGGACCCTCCGGGGGCCTTCTGGGGGTTCTCCGGGTGGATAAGTAGGTTTGCTGGGGGTAAGTCGCCCTCCTGGGCCCTGACGTATATCGGTTGAAGCCTTCATTTACTCGCCAGTCACGGTCTCGCCCTGGAGCCCTTCTCCCCTGGAGCTGGCTTGCATGGCAGCCACATGGCAGCCACATGGCCCTGCGGCAACACTCATCGAGATCAATACCAGCCGAACTTGCGTTCCCTTGATGTATTGAATCTTTGTTACAAATGCTAGCCTCTTGGCCGCCAGAGTGTGAATTAGAACAGCGCCCTTTTTCAACCTGTTATTACGAGCCTCCACCCAATGTCCAAGCCTAGGTTGGCATGCCCCTAATCCCGAGGCCGCAGAAACACCACCGCGAGACTGCCTTAGAGAGCGAGGGCGCCGACAAAGAAGGCACCGAAAAGGGACGCCACGACAGCGGCAGCGCCGAAGGAAGCGGCGGGCCGAGCACCGACGCCATTGACGGTCGGCTTGGCGGTGCCCGAGGGTGCGGAGCCGGTCGGTCCGCTGGTAGTTGCGCCGGTCGTCTTGGCTGTGCCGGACTTTGTGTAAGTCGAGGCTCCGGGAGGCGGAGTCGTGGGCTTGGGGACACCGGACGGGCAGTGCCAGTGGTCGTTGTGAGGCTCACAGGTGCCGGCGGCGGCGGCGGTGGACTGAGCCGGGGGGGTGGCCGGCTTGGACACTCCGGACGGGCAGTGCCAGTGGTCCTTGTGAGGTACGCAGCTGCCAGAGGCAGTCGGGTGAGCATCGGTATCAGTGCTCTGGGCCAGGGGCGTCGTGGACGGCGCATCATGGTCATGATCATGATCATGATCGTCATGAGCAGCCGTCGACGTGGGATGGCAGTGCCCTATCACGCATCAGCGAAAGCTCCTCGTGGCCAGGCTCGCCCGTGAGGGGGGCACTTACAGTGGTCGCCGTGCGGCTCGCAGGCGCCGGAGCCCGTCGGCGACGGAGGCAGCGTCTTGGAGGTGGCAGCGGCCGTGGTAGGCTCCTGGGGGAAGGCAACGGCCAGAGCGGCCTGGCCGAGCAGGCAGAACGAGAACCACGACTTGGGATGCATCTTGACAGGCAACTGAGAGTTCGAGAGGTGTGGGGGAAGGAAGAGAATACTACGCTGCGGAGGGTGCGAAGGAGCATCGCTGCTTATATACACCTGTTCACGGAGGGGCGAGATCGGTCCGTCGGCTGGACGCCGTCGTTCTCGACGGCCTGCTCCTCGTGGCTGGGTATCCACAAAGAGGAGATTCTAGATGCAGACCATTGACCAGTTAGCTGCGGTGATCGACCGATCCTGGACGAGTGCATGTGCCAAGGAGCGGCTGGTGAGAACCTCTTTGGCCCGGTGCTTCTGCACAGAGAGACTCTGCGAGGGGGAACTGTTGCAAGTCGAGGCATATCACGACTCGACTGTCTCTATAGAGGAAGAAGGAAGGCAGATCAGAACGAGAGACGCGAGACCCGAAGACGCTGAAACTCCCGTCGGGTAACCATCAGACGATCTCGGGACGGGATGGTGCTACACTCGCCGAGCTGATGAGAGGCCTGCAGCATGACCGCGTCGCGGACCCGCCAAGCGTCCATCGAGTCCCGTCGCAACATGCAATACGAGTATGTCCCGCGCCTGCAGCGAGTATCCCTCCAGACGGCCGCGCCGCAATGTAAGAGAGACGCTCCACAGGCGTGAAATGGCGCAAAGGTGGCTGTTAAGCATATATCGCTAAATTATAAGCTTAGTTTGGTGGTCGAGGTACCCTGATGGGTGCCATGTGTGCGGCCCAACGACGCTCGGGAACCTTGATGTCCGCACTCAGCGACACACGAGCTGCGAGGGCCCCGCCAAGGCGCGTGCGAGTACGGAGTACGGAGTACAACCTTGAGGGTCGTGGGCTTTGGCAGAATATAAGAAGCTGGGAGCGACGGGACCTGGCGTGTCGTGGCGAGGGACATATGCCGCCGACAATGGCAACATGAACTGTTGATGACTCGACGACGGTCCGCACGGGCGATGCGGGAAGCTCTGGTGCTCTTGTCTGACGAAATCTCTGCCGCTGGCCTCTGCTGCTGCCGCTGGCCTCTGCTGCTGCCGCTGGCCTCTGCTGCTGCCGCTGGCCTCTGCTGCTGCCGCTGGCCTCTGCTCCTGTGCCGCCCTTCTTGGCGACGCGAGCGGCCATTGGCGACGACAACGCGGCCTTTGGTCAAGATGAGCTGCGTGTGGGACACGGCCCAGGCGCGGCCAATATTCCCCCGGCGGCGGGTTACACGGCAGCCGAGCTCGCAGGCTGGCCCGTACCTACAGGCGCGGCGTTGGCTGCCAGAACGGGCTACTCGTATGGCGGGTTGGCGGCGACCGTCACCGGTTCATGGGCGTGGCCTTTGCGGGCGGATACCCCAGCAAGCGGGCTGATGTGCTGCGCGCCGTGGCACCGACCGACTGCCAGACGAGGCTCGACGGCGTCGACCGAGGACGGGTCATCTGTCCCCGGCTGGCAGGACGTCCGGCAGTGCATCGCGTCGGCAGCGGACGAGTCGGCGAGCCGGCGAATCGCGGCGCTGGCAGTGGCAGATCAATGCTTAGCATCGCTAATCGCGGAGCCGGGATCTGCGCTGACTGCCCGTCGCGAAACCGGGGTTCCGTGATTCGCTCCGCGCCGCTGCGCTCCCCACTGGAGGCTCCCGGATGCCGCACAGGCGGCGACGACGCCCGGGTTATATCTCGAGGCATGCCTATACTCCGTATGTACTCCGTAGAGCACCGGCGCCTCTGCGCGACCTCGCACCGCAGCAGGCCCGCTGTGCTCTCGGTGCTCTCGACAGAGGGGATCCGCGTTGCACGTTGCGGCGTGCTGCGTGCTTGTGCCAAGTATGGTGGGCGTGAGAACCTTGAGGGCCAGCCAGTCCTTTGACCACCCAGGCGTCAGTCATGCGGTGACCGCTGCGGTCGAGTCCTGATTACCATGGCATCTTCTCCTCTCTCCCGGTTCTCCTCTTTGAATGAGCCACTGTCACCAGTCCCGCTTTTGCTCCCTCGCCGTCTCTGCCTCGCCTCGCCATCCCTCCGTCCTCGCCCTGCCGCGTGCAAGCCTCCTCCGCTACGACAATAGCCGCTAGCTCCAGTCCGTACGTCAGCGACCGCCACGGCCCACTGGCCGACTCTGCCTCTCCCTCGACAACCTGCGTACCAGCAACAGACGCTCCCACGCGCGAGCCCGAGCCCGGACCAGAGACCCGTCATCTGCCCGCCTCGACACACGGCTCTCCGGCTCATGATAGATACCGTGCTCGAATCCGCTTGACTGAGATCCGACGCCCCGACGGAGTCGCCGCCATGGAGCTGGTCGTGATGGATCTCGACAACGACACCCGCGGGTGGATCATGTGCATCGTCAGCGGCATCGGTACGTGCTCTCTCCCGTACCCGTCGTGTGTATATGCTGACGGGGCCGTTCGAGCATAGCCTGCGTCGCCGGCGCTGCGATAATATGTGTCGATGTCGTGGTGCGCCTGATCCCCGGAAAGCGAAACTTTCGCATCCAAGAGAGCAACGTCTTCCTGGCCTGCTCTCTAAGCCTCAGCTTCGGCGTCATGGTACGTATCCCCTGCTTGTTCGCAACTATCGCCGCGCGACATCTGACCCGGACCCCACGCAGCTCTTCTCGTCGCTGTACAGCATGCTACCCGAGTCCAAGGGCTACCTCAAGGAAGCGGGCTGGACCGACCAGGCCGCCGGCTTCCTCATGATGGCCTGCTTCGTCGGAGGCTTCATCGGCATCCAGGCCATCTCGCGCTTCCTGCACCAATACATGCCCTCCCACGTGGTCGACTGCGATCATACCCACGACGACAACGCCACCCAAGACAGCCACTCGTGCAACCATAGCCGCAGGACGTCCAGGGTCAGCCGCGCCCGGAGACGCCTGTCGCGGCCCCGCTCCTCCCATGGGCCCCCCAAGAAAGACTCGCATGTTGCGGAGAATGGGTCCGGCTACCATCCCGTCGAGTCGACCCCCTTGCTGGAGTCGGACCGGGGCGACCCGGCGAGGGTCTCCAAGCGGCCCGGGTCCGCGAGGGGCGAGGAGATGTCGGAACGACCAGTCAGCCCCCTGGTCGCCGGCCGAGGTCGCGCGGCAACGGGCGACGCCCGCAGGCCGTCCATGTACGACGTCCAGAAACGGGTCCTGTCCTTTGTCAAGGACACCAAGTGTAATTGCGACGAGGAGGGCTCATGCTACGGATACACGGACCCTTGCGGCCAGGAGTGCTTCAAGCATCTGTCGACGCGGTCCTCCAACAGCTCTCGACACCCGACCGTGCTTCGCACCACTACCGGGCCGTTTTATCCCCAATCAGGGTCCGTCTTCAACGGCGGCCACGACCACCCCCACACCGACGCCTCGGAGCCCATCAGCCCGCGCTTCCTCACCAGCCGGGCCACGTCCCGCGACCCCCTGGAGATCCCCGAGGAGGACGCAGACGACGAGCGCGAGCGCGAGCGCTCTTGTTCGTCCATGAACGAGGGCGACCCCGAGGCTCAGCACCACCACCACGTCCCCACCAACGCCTTTCTCTCCATCGGCCTGCAGACATCCATCGCCATCGCCCTCCACAAGTTCCCCGAGGGCTTCATCACCTACGCCACCAACCACGCCAACCCCACGCTCGGCTTCAACGTCTTCATGGCCCTCTTCGTCCACAACATCACCGAGGGCTTCGCCATGGCCCTCCCGCTCTACATGGCCCTCGGCTCCCGCTGGCGCGCCATGACCTGGTCCGCCCTCCTCGGCGGCCTCTCCCAGCCCATGGGCGCCGCCATCGCCGCCCTGTGGTTCAAGCTCGCCAAGCGCACCCACATGACGCCCAACTCGGTCGCCTACGCGTGCCTCTTCGCCGCCACCTCGGGCATCATGGTCAGCGTCGCGCTGCAGCTCTTCGTCGAGAGCCTGAGCCTCAACCACAACCGCAACCTGTGCATCTTCTTTGGCTTCCTGGGCATGGCCCTGCTGGGCCTGAGCAACGCCCTCTTCGCGGCGCATTGACCCGGCGCGGCGTGCGTTTGCGTCATGGCACGCTGCTGCGTGGCGGGGGATCGTTTCCCATCGTGACTGTTACTGTGCGTCCTGGGTTAGACACAGCAAGGAGTTTGCGCGTTTGTTATATACGGAGGTTCGGGGCCGCGCCTGCATTGCATTTCTACGTCAGATCTATTGATCTGTGTTATTCGAACGGGGACGGGGCATCGGGGGTACAAAAAGCAAGGAACATGGCAACTTCATCCATCCGGAGTGTTACGTATTTTGGCAAACATCCCAGGGGAATAACAATGATGTATACTCTTTGAATAATCTTTCGTCTTTCGGCCCCCAAAAAATCGACGGTCTTTTGTGACGCCGTGAATCAATACCTCCAAATTCTCGTCATGGACGTCGTGTCTCAGGCTACCAGCCAATCAACGCCAGGTTTGTAGCTCGGTCTATATGTGCACGCCGGGATATATTACAGCAGCTCGCAGCAAATTCAACAATTCATTTAGAGGCCTCCCAGGGCGGGATCGATGTTGGGGTCCGGCTGAACCGGCGAATCGCGCGCCAGCAGGAAGATGTTGGCCTCGTCCTCGAGCCAGTCGTCCCGCGGCGGCCCGTAGTCCATCTGCGCCGCAAAGATCTCGTCCTGCGGCATGTCCGCCGGCCAGGCGGACTGCGCGTAGTCCTGCTCAAAGCCCGCCGGCTCGGGGATGAGCGCCTGCGTCTGGACCAGGAATGAGGCAGGGTCGGCGGCTGCTTCCTCGCGGGTGGGGTCGTGGTCTTTGCCGAGGTGTGTGTCAAGGTCAAAGTATCGGGTGAAGGTCTGGTCGCATTGGGGGCAGGCAATCGTCGCCTTGGCCTGGTTGGCGACGCCCGAGATCTCATCGATGAGGTCTGTCGAGGAAGTCTCCGCCCTGGACAGCCTGGGGCGCTCCTGGCCGAGGTGTAGGAACCGGATGTGGTCTTCTAGTCTGACTTTGGTGCTGAACTTATCGCCGCAGCCCTGGCCGTTGGACCAGCCCTCGAAGCCAGGGCCGGACAGGTCGACTTCTCCGCATACGAACCGGAAGCCCTCGTGGGCGGTGCGGATGTGCGCGTTGAGGTTCGATCGCTTGGTAAACTTCTTTTCGCAGCCGTCGTATGTGCAAGCGTGCGTCTTGCGGTCCTCGACCGTCTTGCCGGAGTGGTGCATCTCGATGTGCTGTTCCAGTTCCCACCGCGATGATGACTTGTATTCGCAGAACATGCAATTCTGGTGCTCCTGCTTCAGATGCTGTTGCAGAAGCAATTCCGTCGTGAATCCCACTCGGTGTTCGGTGCCGTCCTCGACCGTCGTCAGGCCGCACTCTCCACACCAAAACTTGATCTCCCCATGCTCCTTTTCGCAGTGTCGCTTCAGCGCCGGCTTGGAGTCAAACTCCTTGTCGCAGCCCGGTTCCGAACACTCGAACGCTTTCTTGTACTCGTGGTCCTTCCTGACATGCTTGTGCAGCGTTTCCTTTTTCCTGAAGCTCTGCCCGCAGTCCTGACAGCGGAATCTGTCGGCGCCCTCGTGGACCGCCTGGTGGCGCTTTAGTCGGGTGCCCGTGACGAAGCTCTTGCCGCAGCCTTCCCTCTGGCAGACATACTTGCGGTCGTGTGTATGCACGGCCTTGATGTGCTGCTTCAGATGTTTGTCTTCGATGTAGTCCTTGTCGCAGTCGTCGTAGGTGCACTTGAAGGGTCGGGAGTTGGTGTGCGAGTTGAGATGGTCTCTTAGGCGGGCTGGGCGGTTAAAGGTCTTGGGGCAGCCGGGCCAAGTGCAGGCCAGGGTCTTGAGGTCTGACGGGAACTTGGCTCGGGGAGTGGTGGCCACTGTCACGGGGGAGTCCGCATCGGCCATTGAGCTCGGTGTCTGGGCGGATGTGAAGTCGTCATCGCCATCGTCAATGTCTAAGGCCATGTTAGCGAAAGCGCCAGAGTCTACTTCCTCCTGGTCACGTACACAGGCTCCCGATACCTTCTATGTGCTGTCGCTTTGATGGCGAGGCCCCGAGCGGCTCCCCAGCGGCACTTCGCTTGCTCATTGTGGTGCTGGGGCTCGCCGTGCCTCGTTGCGGAGTCTTGCATATCGCACGATGGGGACGGCAGAACGGGCAGCTTTTAAGGCGGTGACGTGAAATTTTACGGGTTGGTGACGACCGTCAGCCAGGTGAGGAGGCTCGGTGAATGCCAGTGACCCCACCCACCAAAAGAGGGTCCCGGCGAAGCCACGGCAAAACCTGATACCTCACATCTCGGACAGCTTTTTTTTCGCCGCGCTGCGCAACAAGCACCAAGCCATTGAACCCAACCCCAACTGCCAGGTCTTTCGGTCGCGTTTCGAGTCTCTCTCACAATGTCTGACTTTGGCGATGATGATGTCGGCGCTGGCGGGTAGGTGTCCCCCTCCCCGGGAAAGCTGTGTGCGCGTGCTGACCTTTTGTTTTCCGCAGCGACGAGCCCATGCTGGACGAGGAGGACGTGACCGAGTTTTACGACGGCGAGATCGCCGACGAAGACGATGCCGAGCGCGCCGCGAACGGCGACGACATCGACCATGTGGTCATCTCTGGCGACCCGTCGGCGGCGGCGAACGCGCTCAAGGGCAACGACAAGTCGATCAAGGACAAGAAGATCCCCGAGAGCGAGCGCACGACGACGCCGTACATGACCAAGTACGAGAGGGCGCGCATCCTGGGTACGCGCGCCCTGCAGATCAGGTACGCAACCTACGCTTGAGACGACGGTGTCCGTGAAGGAGAAGGGGGCTGACAGGAGGGTAGCATGAACGCGCCTGTACTGGTCGACCTCGAGGGCGAGACGGATCCACTGCAGATTGCCATCAAGGAACTACGGGAGAAGAAGATCCCTCTGATAGTACGGAGATATCTCCCGGATGGCTAGTGAGTCGTCCCGTGTATCCTACGATAGAAGTATCCAGGAAACTAACGCGCAGGATAGCTACGAGGACTGGACGTGCGAGGAGCTGCTGCAATGAGCTCGAGGAAAGGATGGGCCGATGGCCGTGCTGGTTGGATCTGAGGTGCATATACCCTGCCCTGCTGCTTTGGGTCACAATCAAGCCCCGTCATTTCGTCCGTCTATCTCCTCGGCGTGTTGCATCATCGTGTACAAGGTATCAGTATCTCGGAAAGTTCAATTTTTTTACATGAGCGTGGCGTTTGATGAGATTTGTTACATATAGGCACTACATAAAAGCAAAAAGAATGGGTCTTTGGTTGTTGCCCTGACGCGCTTAGTTGCTTCGAGTCGCACTTTGAGTTGAATGTACGAATTCTAGAACAGCCTCTGGGCGGCGGAACTCGGAATTTCCATGCTGCAGAACTCAGGCAATCAGGGTCATCTGTTCCTCTCGTCTCTTCTTTCAAAAGTCTTGCACCACAGTTCTACCACTGACCATCTTGTCTTGAAAACACTCCACCTCTCCATCCCAGCTCTGCCACTGGCCATCTTGTCTTAAAAAAACGGCAACATGGTATCTGCGGCGCTCCCGTGTGCGTCCAGTTGCATCATCAAAGTCATGTTTGGCAGCACTGGCCTTGCGCTTCTTCAAAAGAATGCGTGGACATGTGCAAGATGCAGTTGTACGGCTACGGATCGTTGACTGGTTGTCATGCGTGAAAATATCGGATGCTCATGCTTCTGAAATACGACAAAGGCACGGTAGCATCATTGTCCCTTTCTGGAGCGCCGTTGCGAGAGCGATGCCCTAGATGGGTGGGTTGGAGATGGGAGGGTGACATCATCAAGGGCCGTGCCACTCAGCGTGGTGATTGGCAGGAACAACGTGCGTATACGAAGAGCGCCTGCGAGGGAGCCACCAGAGTTGTGCAGAGTTGTGCAGACGGTTGAACTCGTGATTGCCACGGCAACGGGAAGAGGCCGCACTGGCTGCAAACACGAGAGGAGGTGGCCAGCGCTGCCGTGAAGCTCGTATTGCTGTCGAACCACGGTCGGGCCTGGACCTCGAGGTCTGCGTCGCGGTGCGTCGCGGTGCGGGCGCATGACGTCGGTCGAGCTCGGAGACGCGGGCGATCGACACCCGCTACGAGGGTGAGCCGCGGGTTTGCAGACCCTTTTGCAGAGCAGAGGTCGTACGAAGGACACGCTCGTGCCCGGCTGTGTCGGGGCAGCGGTGCGAATGCGCGCGGAGAAGCCGCAGCCATCGTCCCGTCCTTGCTATATAAGCGGGCGGTGACACCACCTCGCCTGATTCACTGCCTGATCGCTGCCGCAACGAACCTGCGGGAAACAAACTGCAAAACAAACCTCGACAGGATCCTGTTCAAGGCCACCGCATAAGCCGATCCGCACAGGCAAAATGAGGTTCTCTGCGCTCGTCGCCGCCGTCGTCTCGGCCTCTGCCGCGTCTGCCTCGCCCGTCGAGAAGCGCGAGCTCGGTGGTGTACGCCGTCCGTCCCTTGCGCTGCGGCTCCTTTCTGCCCCCTCCTCACACTTCCAAAAACCACAGCCGATTTGCGCACCGCAGTGAGAATACAACACGTAGACTGGTGCTGACATCGCCCCAGGTCCTCATGTGCACCGGCCCCAACGCCACCGGCAAGTGCCAGTACCGGGTCTACGAGATGAAAAAGTGCCACCAACTCAGAGCGCCCTTCTACCGGAACTGCAACACCTTTGCCCCCGACGGAGAGGGCTTCGCCTGCTACCCGCGCGTCATGAACTGCGGCGGCCTCTGTACGAGCCCCACGGGGTGCACCTTTGGCGCCGTCGACTTCGACTACGAGCACAAGTACAACCTCAGCGCCATCTCCTGGGACGGCCTCATCTCGAGCTTCGACTGCTTCGAGAAGCGCGGGTCGTCCTGATGGGCTGGAGAGCGGAGGGCGTTTCCGGGACGGGATGGAGCCTAAGGGCGATGAATTGCTCATGATGATGCGGACGGGTTCTTTCATGGTGTCTATATTTGGCTCGACTTACATACCTACACACCACACACCACACAGTCGTTCAGAAGGAATCAGGCGCTACTGTAATTTTTGGGGACTCGTACTCCGTACCTAATGATACAATGACGCATTTGAGCAGGCTGCCAGAGTCCAGACTGACTTGAACTGGGGTGGTGGCGGGGGGGTGCGCGGACGAATGCGGGAGAAGATGCAGATCTCGGGCCGCTTCCGAATGGGAGGCAAACGGTTAGTGTGCCACTGCTCCCCGCCAACCCCGCCGTGCCGCCAACAGAAGGATGCAGTCAATTTCTGGTGATGAAATCAGACTACGTATGTAGGATATATCTGACTACTTTTGACTCTCGAATTGGCCTGCCTTAATGTCCGTGCCTTCGAAAACGTTCCATCTCATAGTACCAGTAAAGCGCTACGGACTCGGGCGAAGAACAGGCGTCCCTGACGGAGTACCTATGCCCTTCAAGTCCATCAAGCCTCGTTCGTCAGGCTGAGACCTTTGAGCTCGCCAGTCCACCCGGTCACCTTCTGGATCGGTGCTTCAATGGCCATCGGCGCCCACGCAAACCCCGTCCCCATGCCAATCTTGGCCAGAAACTCCTGCTCGTTCCCGGGCGTCCCTCCCGACGGCGAGGCCACCGCGGCAAACGTCTTGTCGCCACGGCCGCGGATCTCCAGGTCGACCCACTGTCCCAGCGGGAGCGTGCTATTCAGCCGGTAGTAGTTGCCGGCGGCGAAAAGAGCGATGCTCGGCGTGAGGACGAGGGCGGAGTCGGTGCCTGTGATGAGCGTGGTGTCGGTGGCACTCGCGAGCTGGTCCACCTTGAGGGAGAGCGAGAGTGTGTAGTTTCTGCCCTTGGATCCCCATGGAGTCGTGAGGGAGCAGTCGGGTGTGATCTTGAGGGATGAGCCCGTCGGTTTGCATGAGGTTACGGCGTTGTATCCGTTGGGGGAGAGGTCTCTGACGTTGCTGGACCTTTGTCGGCTGAGGTCATATTTAAATATTGTGCTTCCCTCGGATGGAATAGCCCGGTCGAGGTTCTGTGCCGGGATATAAGGATGCAGCTTGGTGAAGACATCCGCAAATCGATTCTCGGCCAGGTTGCCGCCCCATTGCTTGTCAGCCAACGCAGGGATGCCGTCGCGCCAGGCATAATACGCCTCTGAGTAGACGCTCGTATTGGCGCCGCGATCATTCCATAGTGCCGCAATGGCGCCCTCGACGAGGGGCTCCTTGCGTGCCGGATTATCGCCGGCTTTTTTCGTGTTGAAGATGTTCGGGTACCAGGGGCCCTTGTTCGCAGGGTCTCCGTGGAACGTCTTGGAGATGTCAATCGTCCTGCTGTAGCCACCGGTCTTGCTCACAATGTACCACGTGTCGTCCGTGTTGAGGACCGAGTAGTTGTTCTTGATGTAATCTTTAAGCGGGTTGCCGTAGCTAAAGGACCAGTGCTGGATGGACACGTTCCGGAAGACCTCTGGGTTCGTCCCCCTTTTCGGAGGGAACGTGCCCCAAATTCGGATGGACTTGCCCGACTCCTCGGCGATGAAGGCATCCATGGCATTGACAAACCTCTTGTACTCGGCCACCGGTCCGTCATATTCGTCGGCGCCGATGGAAACGACTTTAGAATGGAACCAGGGCAGAAACTCCTTCCAGATGGCCTTCATCGTCGGAATCGTGTCCGGGTGCGAGATGTTCAGGAGGCTCATGTCACCGCTGTACCCTATCTGGGGCCGCCACTGGACGATGGGCAAGGCGTGTCCCGGCGCCTCCAGCTCGGGCAAGATGGCAACGCCGCGGGCCGCGCACTTGCTCTGGATTTCTTCAAAGTCGCTGCGCGTATAGGACTCGTTGGGGTGGTTGTTCAGCCCCCGGACCGCGCCGCTGTCCGACAAGAGTCGAAACCGGGCGTAGATGTCCTTGAACGCCTCGCGCGTGTACCTGACGCCGACGATGTTGTCACTGAGGTGCAGGTGGAAGGTGTTTTGCTTGAAGAAGGACATGTACGCGCACATCTCGACGATGAAGTCCTTGGGGTAAAAGTGCCGTCCGCAGTCGAGCATCATGCCTCGCGTGCCCCAGCCTGGGGCATCAACCCCCGTGCCTATCGGCATGGCGGCGCCGTCATGGAGGGCGGCCTGCTGGAGGAGCGTTCGCGTACCCCACCAGACTCCCAGGGGACTGGCACCCGCGATGACGATGCCCGACTTGTCCGTTGTGATGGCGTAGCCCTCTGCGGTCGGCCGGCCGGCGGCGTCGAGGTACTCTCTGTCGTCGCCGAGGGTCAGGAAGATGGTGTCGCGGCCGCGCTTGGAGTCCTCCACGACCGCGGCCTCGATGCCGATGCTGTCTTTCAAGTCTCCCGCAAACGTGGTTGCAAACTCATGGAGGCTTGGTGGGATCAGGGTAACGCCGGTGGTGTCTCGGTCAGAGGCGAAGCGTTCGTCGACGACAATGCTCTTGATACTACGAACCTGGTAGACTTGGTCGTCTGACTGAACGTATGGCGTGGTTGGTATCCCCACGAGTTGGGCATTAGCAAGTCCTTGGTGATGTTAACTATTTGCTGCTCTGCTCATGGAAGACCCTACCTGATAACAGGGACGATGCCGTCACCCAGGTGGCGAGTAGCGAGGTCTTCATTGTCATGGTATTGGCACAATATGGCTAGAATTCCTTTAGGGGGGGCCACATGCTCGAGGGAGGTTCAAAGAACATACATAGTCACGAGATTCCCTAATGCTCTTTATAAGGAGCCGTTCAAAGTATCCACTGCTACCTCTGCTCTGAGTGTGCCGTGCGGCATGCGACATTGCAGCTCGTCCAGTCCACGGCCTCTCAGTCCATTGTTACATGCTGAGGTGGTAATATTGCAGATCTTCTTGGGCTACGACGCACGCGGCCAAGGGAAGCGGCGGGGATCCGTGTGCAGACATCGAGGTCGTTGCTCCCCTGGATGATGAGTTGCTACTAACTCTACGACTTAGAGCTTGATCCCAATGTCGACACATCACTACGTCTAACGTTTGGTGCATCTCGCTATAGACAATAGCCAGGCAACCAGGGACGTCTGTTGTCCACCATGAGCATGACTTATCCGAGGAATGACGTGGGCCGATGTCATATGTAGCATGTACCTTCTCATATAATGTCCCGTCGGTTGATACGGGTAGCTAGGTTACATCGGGCCACGATCACTACAACTATAGTTCCTCGGCCATCTAGCGTTCTGGGCAGCTTCGCGAGTCACAAACGTTGTACGTCGATCTTCAACCCACCTGCCGCTTCTAGGCAGTGTTGATGTGCCGGCGTGGCCTCGGCGTTCACTCCTCGTATTGCGGCTTCGATTAAGCTTTAGAGAAGCACAGGCGAGACAGGTTAACACGACGTTATTTTTCTAATCTGAACCACGTGATGCATCAACAGACCAACAGCAGCAGAGGCGGAACAAAAGAGTAAACTTAGACCGATAAGAACCGCACAGTAGCCAGTATTATCGAGATGAACTGGGCATTGAGAACGAAGCTCGGTATAGGGCAGACGAACAGGCTGGAGTTGCAGATGCAAAACTGGCGGAAGAACCCACGTTCCCTGTCTATGAGAAAAGAACGGGAAGAAAAGCCAATCCCCAGTTCGACTACATTGATAGAATCGGTTCATTGCCTCATTCTTGAACTTGCTGAATACATGTTGGAGCGGGGATGACCCCACCAAGCCCACCAACCCACCTCCCCACATGTCCTCAATCGCGATGTCATCTCCCCGCCATGATGCCGAGACTCCGAGACGCCGAGACGAACTCTACACTTTACTCGTACAACCTCGCCCTCTCCAGTTCTAGGACACACCGACCACCATCTCTCTTGCTTCACCGTCGACAGCAACCATGACCTTCACCACCAACGCCACCATCGTCGCCTTCGGCGGGCGCTTCCTCAAGCTCACCCACCAGTCCGCCAGCACCTCGACGCCCATGAACCTCACCCTCTTCCTCCCCGGCGGCGCCTCGGCCGCCGCGCCCGCGCCGCTGCTCGTCTACCTCTCGGGCCTCACCTGCTCGCCCGACAACGTCACCGAGAAGGGCTTCCTGCACGCCCACGCCTCGCGCCTCGGCCTCGCGCTGCTCTTCCCGGACACGTCCCCGCGCGGCACCGACCTCCCCGGCGAGCACGACGCCTGGGACTTTGGCAGCGCCGCCTCCTTCTACGTCGATGCCCGGGCGGCCCCCTGGAGCGGGCACTACCGCATGGAGACGTACCTCACCGAGGAGCTGCCGCGCCTGCTGTTCGAGAACTTCAAGGAGCTGGACGGCGGCCGCGTGTCCATCTCGGGCCACTCCATGGGCGGGCACGGCGCGCTGACGCTGTTCCTCAAGCACCCCGGCATGTACAAGAGCGTCAGTGCGTGGGCGCCCATCGCGAACCCGTCGCGCTGCCCGTGGGGCGAGAAGGCGTTTGGCGGGTACCTCGGCGACGACCGCGAGGAGTGGAAGCGCCATGATGCAACGGAGCTGGTCAAGGGCTGGAAGGGGCCGCTCAACTGCCTCATTGACGTGGTACGTTGACGTCGGCGACGCGTGGAGACGACGGTGGCTGACATGCGTCCAGGGCACGGGAGACAACTTTTACAAGCAGGGGCAGCTGCTCCCCGAAAACTTTGAAAAGGCCGTCAAGGAGACCGGCATCGAGGGCGTCAAGGTCCGGTACCAAGAGGTGAGCTGCCCACGTTGTGCCAAGTATACCCGTGCCCCGAGAAGCTGACACCGTGATAGGGATACGACCACTCTTACTTTTTCATCTCCACCTTTGGCGAAGACCACGTCAAGCACGCAGCCAAGGCCCTCGGCCTGCTGTGAGGACCGGTCCGGAAATAAATGACTTCGAACGTCAAAATGTCCACGATCAGACGACCCTGCCTTGTATGATGCCTGTATATACGAATCCACTAAATATGTAAGCGCAGAGCAGCCCGCAGACCCGGTCGGGTCGCCAGCCTGCTCCGACATCAAAAGTTCAAACCATCATGGCCCCATGTGCATCGTCCAAGAATCCAAAACAGACAGCCTCTGAGCCTACCAGTCCAAACAACAGATAACCTTGCCACCCGCCCACTCGTTAAAAGCAAACAAAAAAGCCCTCATTCAAGTCGTAAACCCATGACATGTCGGCCACCAAGTCAATGACAAGGGTGGTCGTCGACAACGCCGCCCAAATGGAGGTGAACAGGGGAGGTTCAGGAGGCGTCAACGCACCCGCTCCCAATGCCTCCCAATGCCTCGGAGTGAGAAGAAGAAGGAAAAGGCACGGCTCCAACTCTTGCCGGAACAGCTTCCGCCCCGTGTCACCCGTCTAGCTGATCCTCCTCTCCACGCCGGGGTTCAGTCCTTCCTTATCCAACTTCGCCCGCATTTCCGCGTCAGACTCGCGGCGGAGGCGCTCGTACGCTAGCCTCTCGAAGCGGCTCAGACCCTTCCACCAGTGCTGGCCGGCTTCGTGCTCCGAGATGCGCTCCAGCAGCTCTGCCGTCTTGAGCCGCACCTCGCGGTCTTTGTGGAAGAGCCCGAGCGCGAGGTAGAACAGCCCCGCGTGTGATTCAGGGGCCACGTTCAGCAGCTGGCAGATCTCGTCGTACGAGTGGATGCACCTCGAGAGCGTCAGGTAGATGTCACGGCTCTGCGCCGCCGACAAACGCTGCATGCGGAGGCGGTCGTGCATGTGCGCCAGGTCGAGGCCTTTGAGCGGCCGGACGGTGTATACCTGGGCGAGGTCCTGCAGTGGTGTTAGTGCTGTTGCACCGAGACGGCAGTAATGGCTGAGAAAGAGCTGCTTACCTGGATGTAGCTGTAGTAGCTGCGAGTGTTGCGCCATCCCTCGATCCTTGTGACATTGCCGGCGAGCTCCTTATTCTTCGCCACGTCGTCGGTCCACACGTACCCGTGGCCACTTGCGCCGGGCAGCATCATCTCCTGGTCCTCACCTCCTATGTAGAGGGCACTTGCTCCGTACACGCTCTCCTCAAACTGAGCTGCGATTCTAGTAAACTTGAGGACCCAGTCGCGCCACTTTGCCCGGATGACTCGCTCGCCGTGCCTCACCGCGATGCTCCGCAGAATGTCCGTCATGAATGCCGCGTCGCCCGTCAGGTCCTGGTTGTTGTTGTGGGCGTTGCCGCTGGCAATGGTTGCTAGTGACGGGTTCTGTTGTTGGAAGAAGACCAGCCCCTCGGTGACGGCCGCAGGTTCGATTCTGCTGCTGATCTTGATGCGCCCGCTGGGCAGGTCGCAGAGAACGTCCCACCACTCCGGGTGGTTCTCGAACGTGGGGTTGGTCACGCCAGCTATGAAGCCGGGAACGTTGAGCAGGTCATCAATCTTGGTGAGATCCGTGTATGGGAATGCATGTCGCGTGAAGCCTCGCAGGATGCCTCCAGAAGCGAGTGCGCATGCGGCCAGGACCGCCTCGGCCACCTCCCCGGATGGCATGTTGTGCCCCAGGAAGATGACCCTCTTCTGTGTCAGCAGCCCGTTGACGAGAACAACGACCGGGTGTGTGTGGGCGCCGTTGGTCGTTAGGTGAGGGTGTAGCGTGAAGGGCTGCGGCGACTTCGCATGCGGCTCGGAAAAGTTCTGGATGAGCTTGATGAGGGAGAAGTCTCCGACGGTTTCGGGCATGATGGCGGTGGGCACTTTGATGGGTATGGGGATGCCCTTGTACATGACCTTGCTCTCAAACTCGTGCGTGTCCCTGGGCACCGAGTAGATGGACTGGCTGCCCCCCTCTACGTGAGCCTTCGTGCCGGCCCTGGAAATGCCAGCCATCTTCGTGGGACTCGGGCCACCGTGACCGTGGCCATGGCCGTTGAGGACGACCTCTCCCCTGTCCTCGGCCATGCGCCTCTGGATCATTTGCTCAAACTTCTCCACGAAGAGATCCCTGTTATCGCTAGCCAGCAGCAGGTGCCTCTCGAGGATGCTGAGCCTCGGCATGAGGGACAGGTCCATGGCATTAACGGCGTCGTACAGCATTGCAAGGGTCTCGGGCACTGGGGATTTGAAGTACTCCTCCAGGGCTAGCAGGAGCAAGGGCTGATGGACACGGACGTTAGCTTTGGGGATTGGGTTGCACCGACCATATCTGGGCCGCTCACCTTGTAAATGTGCAGAAATGGATGCCGCGTGCAGATGGCCATGGCCTTTACAATGGCGCCTCGTTTCACCGACTTGTCATGCTTGGTGTTGACCAAGTTCAACACATAGATCAGGGGCGGCCCCTCGCCGCCCTCTGGCTCGCTATCCGTTGACTCGTCGTCCAGGTCGTCGTCGTCCAAGCCGTCGTCCTCGTCGTCGTCCTCTTCCTCGTCTTCCTCGTTGATGACTCCAGCAGCTCGATCGTGCCGCCTCCGGCGCCTCGTCCTCCGGCGCTGCTTTGCATGCCGCTCCTCGTCCTCCTCTTCCTGGCTGGTGTCCTTGTGCAAAAAGAACATTGTCCAGTCCTGGTTGCGAGCATGTGCCTGATCCGGCAGCATCAGCTCCGCCAGCATGTTCTCGTCTCCGGTAATGGCCACGGGGTACTGGTGCTCCATGACTGGGCCGCGATCAATGTCAAAGGACGCGACCAGGATATACTCGACATGGTTGTCCGCCGTGCCGCGGGGATATTGTGACCGGAGCTTCCTCGAAGACCGCGAATCGGCGTGTAGGCGGCGCGGTGCCGAGAGTGAGGAGTGCTGACTCGACGATTGCCCGAGGGACGGCGTCTTGGACTTTGAGCTCGGGTCGGAGGTGCGGTCGGTGTCGGTGATGGGCAGCTGCGGCGACCTCGACGGCCGCGACGCATGTGACATTTCAGAGGGGGAGCGCGAGGAGGGAAACGAGGAGAGAGAGGTTCGTCGATTCGTCAACGAACCATTCGAGCGGTTGTTCATGCCGTCGTAGCGGGTCATATAGGGCAGGGCTGTCGCCATGTTGAAGAGTCCCATCGACTGCTCAGCGCCGACGACGGGTCACCCGTGTCCCCGCAGCGGCGAGCCGCAGAGCCCGTCGGCGAGCTTCCTTGCCTCCCTTGCCGAACCGAACCCCGTGGGTCGCGTCTCGGTTCTCGGCTTCGTGGGCGAGCGTTCGTCGGGTCGACGGCTATCCGATGCGCTGGACGGCCATGCGCAGGCAGAGACGACGGGAGGTTCCGAAGCGGTCTGGCGAGGGGAGCCCCGGGCGGGGTCGTCTGGCTTGGCCGTGGGCTCGTCTGTAGAGGAAGACTGGCGCTGTCAACTGAAGTGTCGCAGAGCGTGTGGTGGGCATGCAGAGGCCAAGCCGGCGATCAATGGGCGGAGGTCTGGCGGTGCGAGGGGCAACAATGAGACGTGATGTGCTCTCTTGCGACACGGCCTCCTGAATCGAGACCAGGGGTCGTCAGGGGTGGAGGTGTCCTAGGCCCCATCCGATGTCCAGGGACGTCCAGGGATGTCCAGCGCCAATTGCTGGGTGTGAATGGCTGGCCGGCCCCCTGAACGCTCCCCCTCGATTGGGCCAGGTGTCGTCAGGACCCTGGAGGCGCTAAGCAGCATCTAGCACTCGCTGGTTCTGTGCTCTGATAGGAGCCCCAGGCCTGTGGCTACGTTACCACGCGCCACAAGCACCAGCCGCAGCCCCACCCTCGCCATGCAAGGCTGCGGTTGTCATGCATGTTGATTGTTTACTTTGGCCGCCTTGAACGCAATTGCAGCAGCCGCGTTGCGCACACCGCCAGACACGGACACAGACACAGACATCGAGACATCCCATCCCATCCAAAAACACCAAGAATTCCGGCGCCTTCGCATCAGCAGTTGCCGCGCCCCCTTCAGCAGCCAGCATCTGGATCGACGCGTTCCTTGGCCAACCGGCTACGGCCCCGCGACAATCATGGTAACAGCCCAAGCCCCCCGACTCCGACCGGCGTAAGCCTGCTGACCAGCGTCGTCAACAGTCCGTCTCCGCAGCATACAAGCCATCTCCTCTGGGCTACGGCTCTCCTCCCTCGCGCAGCTCTCCTTTCCGCCGACCTGAATCTCCCGCATCGCCTTCGCCGCTGCGACACACGACGCCCAACGGATCGCCGACCAAGGCCGCGCAGCCCAACGGAGCGTCAAGATTTGCGAGACCAACCACCCCGACGAGCACCCAGGAGAGTTGGACGCCCAGGGGGCAATCACCGGCAGACACAATGGCAGCGTTTCCGCAGAGACCAGAGCCGCCATCCCGGACTGCAACGGCAAAACCGCTAGCAAACGGCAATGCGCTCTCACAGCTACAACCTGCGCAGGTCAGGACACTGCGGGACGGCTTCCAGATTCTAGATCGAGACTGCGACGGCGTCGTCAGCCGTGAGGACGTGGCAGACATGCTCAGCCAGCTCGGTAAGCGCCGACGACGAGTCCGCAAGTCATGGCTGCTAACTGTTACCTAGGCTTGCCAAACGGCCATTCCGACGTCGCACAATTCTTCCCACCCTCCCGACCGCAGACAATCGCCCTAGCAGCGTTCCTGAACTCGCTCGCCGAGGCTTTGGCGGCCCTCTCGCCCAGTGCGGAGCTGCTGTCGGCCTTTTCAGCATTCGACGACGACGACAGCGGCCAAGTCGACTGGTCGGAGCTGAGAGGCGCTCTGCTGAACACGGCGCCCGAGCCGGGAGAGCGAGCGTTGACTGCGGCCGAGGTTGACAAGGTTGTGAATGGGTTCACGGGGCGGCGGGCGTTTAACCGCAACATGAACGCCCAGCTGGGCGCCAAGAAGGGCGAGGTGTTTAAATACCAGGAGTTTGTGAACTCCATTATGGGATCGAACGGGGGGGGTGAGAGCGGATCTCAAGACAACTCGGAGGAGTGACGACGGAACGCTGCTGGTACCCGTCACGCCGGGGGTGTACTTGAACCAACCCCGTCATTTTTATGACCGACATGTATAATTATTATGAGAAGTCTGGTTGACAGCACACGCCTAGCCCATATTGCACTGGAATACCTATGACATGGTTGCGACCACGGCATTGGCCGGAGGATTTGACCGTCGAAATTACCGTTGTCGCGTGTCGGAGCCGGTGGCAGATTGCAGCATCAGGGATATGGACCATCGGGTCTCTCGGGGGCCTGCACTAACTCCGCCGGTCATGTTCATTCGTTCCAGCCACCGAATAAAAGAAACAGAGGGGCATCTTCTGGCATCCATCAAATGGAGCCCAGTCATGTGAACACAGGCGACAGCTGTCTCTTCAGCACACACCTCAACAGCGGCTAGTCTACTGCAAGGCTGATCGTCCCAGACAGCCAAGGAGCGTCTCAGTGGCTGCAGCGATGCCCGTCCCCGTCTGCGGCCCGCTCGGCCCCACTGAACCTTCTAGAAACCTCACCTGCTAAATGCATCTCCTCGTTACGTGATTCATCGCTCTGCAGCGCAGCAGCACATCGTGACGGCGATAGGACCAACTCTGGGGCCGTTGCTGGCACAACAGCGGTCACCATGCAGCTCGCCCCGGTGATTGGACGCTGTCGTGAGGAAACAGCCTCGTAGCGGAGGGACGAGAGGTTGGGGAACTGCGTGGCCGCCACAGGTCCCCTCCTCCATTGGCTGCCGGCACGGCAACCTGGCAACAGCGCATCGTGCTCAGTGTTCAGGTCTCCCGGGCCGCACACAAAGCGTTTGCAGCACTGGAACAAAGAGAGCCCCAGGCTGCAGGAAGCGAGCGCTGGCTGTTCATAAATTCTCTCTTCCTACCCCCCCGGGCGGCCACAATTTCACACCCAGCAATCACGCACGCCCAGTTCTGACGAGGGTGATTTTGTGCAGCTGATAAATCGCGGGCTGGAGCTGCGGTGTCCTCTCCATCGCTCTCTGCTCCGACATCGTTCGTCATTCTTGCTTCTGGCATCCTGGCTCCCTCTCCATCCACCGTCGCCTCCTCTTCTTCGAAGTCGTCGTCGTCGTCTCGACCACCCACCACCCACCACCCACTGGACTCGGGAACGCGGCCCCAGACTTTCCCCCTTAGGCTCTTAATGCCCGTTTATTAGCTTCCCCCCTTCGCAAGTTCCAGTATCCGGCATAACCTTGTTTCGGGACAGCCCTACTCAGTAGGTCGGCGTCCCGCAGCCCGGCGCCCTCAATGAAGTTCTTTGGCGGGAGCAAGAAACCTGCGTCTTCGTCGTCTTCATCGTCGTCGTCCAACAAAAAGCACGCCTCCACCACGAGCGTTGACGATCGCGAGGACGTGCGCCATCACCCTCACTCGGAGCCGTCGTCGCCCACCAAGTCGGCCACGTCGTCCAGGTCGCCGAAGAAATCATCCAGGCCCGCCTCCTACAGGGACTCACGAGAGCCAAAACTTTCGTCGTCGCCCCGCCAGTCTCGGCTTTCGCGGCACGCCACCGAGCCGACGACGTCTTCTTCGCGACGTACCAAGTTCGACTCCGACACCCACCCGCTCAATTTGCCACCCGAGGAGCGCAAACGCTACTCGGAACTCTCCAACTCGGCCATGAGCGGTAGCAACTCCATGGACATCGACCGGGAGCCCGTCAACGGTGCCTCGTCGCCTCCCCCGTCCAACCCTTCTGCGCAGGCAAACTTCTCCGTGCCCATTCCCAATGGCACTGCCCACGAAGAGGCCCCTGTGCCGCCGCCTCACAAGTCCAACCCGTCGAGTCCCGTGCCGACCCCGCAGGACGACGCCGATGCCTACAAGGCCGCGGGCAACAGACTTTTCAAGGACAAGAACTACTCCAAGGCTATTGAGCAGTACTCCAAGGGTATGCAGCCAAGGCGGGCCGCTCTTGCCACTACTTGCTGACCATGACGATGCAGCCGTTGATCTGTTCCCCGACTCGCCCACGTTCCTCAGCAACCGCGCCGCTGCCTACATGTCCAACGGCCAGTACGATGCTGCGCTCGAGGACTGCTCGCGTGCCGCCGACCTTGACCCGCAAAACGCAAAGGTCTTGTTGCGCCTAGCGCGAATCTACACCGGCCTGGGACGGCCAGAGGAGGCCATGACCACCTTTGGGCGCATCAACCCGCCGCCGTCCGCCAAGGACGTGGCGCCGACCAAGGAGATGCTGCACCACATGGACGCGGCCAAGAAGAGCCTGAACGAAGGGAGTGCTGGGTCCATGGTTCTCCATGCCCTGGACATGGCAGAGCGCGGGCTCGGGCCGAGAGTGAGCAAACCTCGCAAGTGGCAGCTCATGCGCGGCGAGGCGTACATTGCCATGGGCCGCGAGAATTCTCTTGGCGAGGCGCAGAACATTGCCATGTCACTGCTGCGGAGCAACAGCCAGGACCCCGAGGCTCTTGTTCTGCGTGGGCGAGTGCTGTACGGCCAGGGTGAAAACGACAAGGCCATTCAGTTCTTCCGAATGGCCATCAGCTGCGATCCAGACTTTCGTGACGCCGTCAAGTGGCTGAGGATTGTCCAGAAGCTCGACCGCATGAAGGAAGAGGGCAACGTCGAGTTCAAGGCCGGCCGACTGCAGCCCGCGATTGAAAAGTACACCCAGGCGCTGGAGATTGACCCGGCGAACCGGAATATGAACGCGAAGCTGCTGCAGAATAGGGCGCAGTGCAAGATCAAGCTCAAGCAGTACGATGAGGCAATTGTAGACGCAGAGCGGGCCGCGGGCCTGGATCCCAGCTATACCAAGGCGCGAAAGACCAAGGCCAATGCTCTGGGACAGTCTGGCAAGTGGGAAGACGCCGTCAAGGAGTGGAAGTCTATCCAGGAACTTGATCCTGAGGACCGTACCATCCCCAAGGAAGTCAGGAGAGCGGAACTGGAGCTCAAGAAGAGCCTGCGGAAGGATTACTACAAGATTATGGGATTGGAGAAGGATGCCAGTCCCGACGATATCAAGAAGGCCTACCGCAAGATGGCCGTCAGGCTCCACCCCGACAAGAACCCGGGCGACCCGGAGGCCGAAGCCAAGTTCAAGGACATGCAGGAAGCCTACGAGACCTTGAGCGACCTTCAGTAAGTGTTGATAAGCAAGTCACAGTATCCCGTTTGCTCCGTGCTGACTCCCGAGCAGGAAGAAGGCTGCCTACGACAACGGCGACGACCTGCTCGACCCGTCCGACATGTTTGGCGGCGGCGGCATGGGCGGCGGCATGGGCGGCATCGACCCGGAGATCCTCTTCAGCATGATGGGCAACCAGGGCGGTGGATTCGGTGGCGGCGGCTTTCCAGGGGGAGCTGGCGGCTTTCCTGGCGGAGGTGGTTTCCCCGGCGGCGCCCAGTTCAACTTCAACGGTGCTGGCCGACAACGGGGCGGTGGGTTCCCTTATCAATGACCAGCCGATGAGGACGAGGACTATACGGCTGAGGAGGGGGAATGGGAGGAGGCTGGCGCCGACTCATGGGACGATGGTCCGGGGGAAGAGAAGATGGAGAGCGGCAAGCTGCGAAGTGACTTCCAGAGACGCCAGGAAGCCCGTGAAGAGCTCGTCGACACCCTGCGACGCTACGGCACGGGCCTGCTGGCTGCTGCTGTCTTGCTGCCAACGCAGCTGGTGGCCCTGGGGGTCGTTGCCATGGCTCTTGTATACGTGTGCAACAGGTACGTTGAGCGGCGCAGCGGGGGAGTCGCCAAGTGACAGGATAGACGAGCTTGGATCACGACAGACGCGCATGCATGCCTATACACATTCCTCATTTTCAGGGCGTTTTGGGTCTAGACACTGAGACATGATGCCGCGGGCTCGCGAGATGAGAGGTTGCGGCGAGAGGTCTGGTCTGGGTTCACTCATGCATGGACGGACGGCACTAGGTCGGGTAACGAATGGATGTTGACGGCATGTAAACTTGGTTGACGCTGATGCATAAATAAATACAGAAGGAGGTGCAAGAACCGCATGTCTGACATGTTCTCTGGTATATCTGCTCTGTCCGTGACCGACAAACGTGGATATGGGCTCATGGCCCGCAGCTTGCTCTCCGTACATATGTACAATCTCTAAAGATGGTGCGAGGCGCCGCTCGCAGCCTGGGTATCTTGCCGTATAACGCCTGTCTCGTGTCTCGTGGCGGAGTGGACATGGCAGCGCCGTGGTGTCGCCTGGCCATTGAAGCCGTGGTGACGACAATGACTGTAGTCCGTACGCCGCCGTCACATCTTGATTCCTGGATTCCATCCAACGCGTCGCCACCAGCATGTTCAACCGCTAGCCGTCGACGCCGCCTCGGCGCCCGAACCCGAACCCGAACCCGCCTCCGGCGCACCCGCCCCGGCGGCGGCGGCGGCGGCGGCGGTCCCATTCCCCTCCCCGGGCGGCGACGGCGCCGACCCGAG
>JALHCC010000502.1:0-10781 GCA_024340765.1 Tolypocladium cylindrosporum
CATGGCGGAGCGCGCGCGCGCCGCCGAGGCGCTCATGGCCGACGTCGTGGCGGCCTGCGAGCGGGCCGTCGCCGAGGTGTTTGCCCCGGCGCGCGGCGAGGACGAGCACAAGGACGGCGGCGAGGACGACGGCGCGTGGAGGCCCACGACGGGCGGCGACGCGGTGTTGCAGGACTGGATGGAGGGGCGGAGCAAGAGGCTGGAGCCGCCTGTGGTGACGGGCATGAAGAGACTCGCTCTCCTTGGTTGACATCCATCATGCAAGATACAAGGGGCGCTCATATAACGGTTCAGATCTACAATGTCTACGATGTCAAGTCCTGAAACGTCTCGTTCGATTCGTGCCAAGCAGGTATCCCCGTGTTCGCCTCCGCTATGGAAAGAAGTCGTCCGCACAGGGCCCCCCCTCAAGTTATGTAAAAGAAGCTATGGTACAATCTCGTAATGCCTATGAAATCGTCCAATGACCATGCATGTAAAATGCTACGGCCAGGGGTGGAGGTTGGTCAGGACGAATCGGACATGGAGAAATAGGGGGCTGCTCGACAAGACTGCAGACAGCTGACATGACCCGGGTGGTGGTTTCATCAGGGCTCATCCGTCGTCTTTATCGTCGCCGTTGCTTCATCCGTAGCCGGCGGTGCTGCCTCCTCAGCGGCTTCCGCTGCCTCCTCGCCGGCCTCGCTCTCGGCCTCGCTCTCCTCTTCGCCGGCCGGATCCTCGGGGATCATGCCGTTCTGGCGCTCCCAGACCTCGCGCCGTATCTTGTCGTCCTTGGCCTTTCTCGCGCGCTCAACCTCTTCGAAGCCGCCAGACTTCTTCAGCTTGCCCTCCTCGACAAAGCTGGAAATCTCGAGTTGCAGGGCGTTGCCCCGTCGGCTCTCCAGCTCCTTCTGGCGGATCTTCTCTGCGCGCTCGATGGCTTCCAGCCTGTCCTCGTGGTTGGGCTGCAGCGCCCTGACTTCGCCCAGGAGATCCTCTTTGGCGGCGCTCTGGTTTGCGCTGTTGCCGAGGCTGTTCAGCCCCTTGGCAAACTGCCGCGCAGTTCCCGCGCTGGCGGTCGTCCCGTTGTCCTTCATCTGCTCCTTGGTAGCCTGCTCGACGAGCGTGAAGGTCTCGGTGGCCTTTTCCAAATCGTCGCGCAGGTCCACGAGCAGGTCCTCCATAAGGCGGAGCTCGTCTCGGCCTTGGCACACATCCTCGAGCTCCTTCTCCCAGATCTTGGTCCAGACCGGCTTCTCTTGGCTCATATAATCCTCCATCCGCTTCAGCTCCTTGGTGAGGCCAGTGATGTCCTTTGCGACGCCCTCGAGCTGGCGAGGCAAGGGTCGTACACCACGATGCACAACGTCCTTGCGTAGATCCTCCACCAGGTCCTGGAGATCGTCCACCTTGCCGACGAGCCGGTCGGAGTCGGTGTTGAGCTGCTTGCGTCCAGTGGTGACATACGAGTAGCCAGCGTCGCCATCAATGTCTGGAATAGCTGCCTTGGCGGCAACGGTCTTGACATTGGCGGCCTTGGTGCGGATCGAGGACATGGAATTTTGCACCTCGGACTGGAAGCTGGAGTAGGTCTGACGCAGGATCGCGAGATCTCGTTTGAGGCCTTGCAACTCGCCAAGGTGACCAGCGCCAAGTTTCCTACCAGGGCCAGCTACCACCTTCGAACCATCAGCGGTCGCAGACGTCATCGGTTGTGCCGTAGCCAGTCGGGCCAGTTCACTGGCAGTCTCTTGCTGCCGTTCAGAGACTCTTTGGAGAGTGGTGCCCTGGTCATCCACGTTTTGCTTGACTTCTCGGACGATCTTGGTGAGAGCCGACATGCCGTCGTCGATATGCCGCTTGACTTCGTCCAGTGCCTCGACGTTTAGAACGAGGACAGTCCGGTCCTTGACATCAGACAGGTCCTCCAGCTCGTGCCGTACACCAGATACAGGATCCTGTATGTAAATCTCAGGGAGGTCTGCCCCGTTTTGCTGCGTGTTCCATGAGAACTTTTCAATAAACGCGAGCTGCAAACGCCCAATCGAGAGCTCATCTCGCCCCTCGGCAAGCACAATCTTCTTAACCTTAGACTTATACTGCAGAAACAGCGTGAGATCCTTAGTCGGCGTCGGGGGCGGAGAGACCTGGAAATAGGACTCGTTTGGCTTCGTCTCCGGTGGCGGTGGGAGCGTGTGACCCTCATCCGCCTTTGCCTCTTCTTTCTCCTTCGGTTCAGGCTCCGCACGATTCGACTCGTCTGCGAAGGAGATGGGATCTTGAAGCGGGCCCCTGATGGTCGCACTCGGAGCATGCTTGTCGTCGGGGCTCTGGACAGCCGGGGTTTGAGCGGGTGCGGCAGGGCTTGCGGATGGTTCGCTGGCAGATTCTTCGGACACGCGGCTCGGAATCCTGGCAGGAGAAGAGTCAAACCCACCGGCCCTAGACTGAGAAGAGAGAGTCCTGCTGTGGCGAACAGATTCGCGGGACTGTACAGCACGCAACGACTCGCGCGCTTCCTTTCTGCCTCTGTTTGGTATAGGAGTGTTTTGCGATGGCAACATTGGCACGGCATTTGCTGCACCGCCGAGATGTTTAGATATTTGATATTGAGAATATCGTCGAGACGCCCGCCGCTCCAGGTCGCCTCCCTTCTGCAGCGCTGCTAAGGCGCTGGATTGCTCGTCGGGCGGCGGAGGCGGAGGTGGAGGAAATGCATCGATGTTCAATTCTCCCGTCGAAGACACCGAGGGCATCGTCGTATCGTCTGCCGGGTAAGGTGGCATCACAGGGATATTCTGCATGGTGGTACTGGACAGGGATGACTGCTCCGACGTGACTGAGCCTCGGGACTGATCTCGCTGTGCATTGAAACGCCGGCTCGGTGACGAGTTGATGTTCGCCTGCTGTGGAGGCTCTCCACGCTGAGAGTCTGGACGGTATCCGTTCTCTATGCCCTCTTCCAGCAAGTTTGTGAGACCGCTCGTGCCACTGCCCACGGTGCTGACGCTCGTCGTCCTCTCTGGAAGAGGGTTGCCGTCGCGGTCTCTTCCTTGCTGCTTTTGTCGTAGCCTCTGCTGCTTGCGCTTCAGTCCGTGGAGCAGGTTAATTATGATATCTCGTATTCGCGGCAAATATTTTTCCAGGCTCTCGGAGCTCGCCTCCTGGCTCAGGGTCGCCTCGAGGATGTGCCGCAGCGAGTCGGGGACGTTGCCCAGGTCGGAGGTGTCGACATTTATGGCCGTGAAGGCTCGGCATGCCATGTTGAACTCGTAGCCCAGTCGAACATAGACGTCGGAGACTTGGGAGTCGGTCGCCTGGCCGCGGGACCACTGCGTCAACGTCTCGAGCAGCTGCTTGGTCGCGACGAGCAGGTGGGTGACGCTCTTTTCTATCTGTGACAATGGCATGCTGGCACTGCCGCCGGAGCCCTGCGAACGATCAAGGAGGTTAGTTTTGGAGATCTGACGACGCCGCAGGTCAAATGCCCGGCGCCAAAGTCGTCGTGCGCGAGGCTTTATCATGACAGCAGGACTTCTCACTTCGCGGTTCAAGCGTCTCGAGCTGCCACCGGTCTGGGCCGACCGGGACGAGGCTGTGGACGGGCGCGGCTGCATCGCCGTCCCAGGAGAACTGGGCCGCACGCTGGGCGGAGGGCCTGGGTCGGCCCCCGGGGAGCGGCGTTGCGCAAAGCCTCGCTGCGAGCCCGACGCGGCTTGCATGATTGCGGCTGTCGTGATATAGTCGGCAAGTCTCGCTCGTGTTTTACGCGTCGGCGAAGTCGTGGTCGGGAGGATGGGGTTGCGACGGATGACGACGACAGTGACGGGTTGGTTGATTCGTATCCGTACTCGTAGAGTGAATGTTGATTTAGCGGGCGACGGCAGCTGGAGCACCAGCAAGAATAATCATCCTCTAACGAGCGACAAGCAAACACGCGGGGGGGCGAGGCGACACGCCGAGACAGCGAAGGACGAGCGTGGGATGGTTGTTGACGGAGGCGAGGGTCGTCGAGGATGAGTACGAGTACAGTCGGCTGTCTGGATCGGGGCCAGCGCCAGCAAGTCAGGTCCAGGTGATGGCGGGTTGGGCTGGCGAGGCGCCGATGGAGCCCCTGTCCCTGCGCCCCTGCAGCGCACGTGCCCTGGTTGTTTCCAGGCGCCCGTCGCCTAGGACCAGAGCTCGGCGGCAGCTCCTCGAGCCTGCAGGCTTCCAAGCTTCTCCCTCTAAATCTGAGACAAGTCCGTGCTGCTACGTACGAGTATGCCGTTGTCGAGTGCACCCGAAGCATGGGTCAGGCGATGCACGGCTCCCTTTCCCGCTCGAAACTCGACACACTCGAGTACTCTGTAACCAGCGTCTAGCCGAAGCCGTCGTCGAGCTGCGAGCGGCCCAGGACAAAGTGGTACGACGGCGTAGCAGGGCATATGGTGCGCCAAGTCCACGAGCTTGAGCGCGCAATGACGGTTTCTCCCGCGTTACCCTACACACTCGTTGGATGCAAACGCAAGCAGCGGTTGGCTGGCTACGTTTCTGTTCCTCAAACAGAAGCTGGCTGATGGCTGTCGTGGCCAAACGCGTCAGCGCCAGAGCTATTCAGCCTTGATTCGCAATGGCTGGCCAGCTCGTGCCGCGTCAACCGGACATGTACATCATCATGACATGATAGGCGCGAGACACCGCCAGTGTCCGGCAAACCTGAGCAAATACAGACGATACAAAAAGAGAGGGAATACCAGCTGCATCAGAGCAAACACATACGACTGACGAGTCTTCAAAAACAACAAGCCTACTTACAAATTGCGCAACACACTGCTCAGTTGTCTTTCGACATGACTGCTATCAGGGTCGCCGTCATTGGAGCCGGCCCATCGGGTAGGCCAACTTCATGGACAAACCCCATCGTTCTGCTAACCCTTGTCAGGTTGCGCGCTGGCAAGACTTCTTCACCTCGGCGGCGTAGACGTCACTGTATTCGAAGGCGAGTCGTCGTCGGACTTCCGCCGTCAGGGCGGAACACTGGACCTCCACTCCAAGACTGGCATGGCCGCCATGAAGGAAGCCGGTCTGTTTGAAGAGTTCCAGAAATACGCACGCTATGAGAGCCAGTACATGGCCATTATCGACAAGGACCTGAAATACCTTCTAGAGCGACGCGCCGACGACAGGACTATGGGAGAACGCCCAGAGATTGATCGCGAGAGACTCCGAGAGGTGCTCATCGACTCTTTGCCTAAAGGGATGATCCGCTGGGGCCACCGCCTGCAGAGGGTTGAGGAGAGGACTCTGGTGTTTGAAAGCACCGAGGTGTCGGGCTTTGATCTCGTCGTTGGTGCGGACGGGGCGTGGAGCAAAGTGCGTCAAGCCATTGCTCCAGAGCTTCGACCGGAATACACCGGAGTCGCCATGCACGAGCTCAGCATCCCGGATGGCGAGATCAATGCGCCCGAAATGTACAAGACCGTCAACCGCGGCAACATTTTTGCGAGCAACGAGGGCCAGCGACTCTCGTTCCAGCAAATGGGCGACGGAAGCATCAACATCTACGCCGCCTACGTGCGCAAGGACGCAGACTGGATGGACCCGGAGAAGTGCGGCTACGATGCCAAGAACCTGGACGAGACGAAGAAGGCGTTGGGGGAGGAGTTCAAGGACTGGTGTCCGCAGGTGCGGGAGGCCCTGAACCGGGCTCAGGGGCCCTGCAATCCTCGGTCGCTGTATATCCTCCCCGTTGGAGCAAAGTGGGAGCACAAGCCGGGCTTCACCATCATCGGCGATGCGGCGCACCTCATGACGCCCTATGCCGGCGAGGGCGTGAACCAAGCGCTCGAAGATTCCATGATTCTGGCGCGCACCATCATCGAGGCCACCAAGAGCGGCAAAGACCTGGACGAGCAGATCCAAAAGTTTGAAGACGACATGCGCGCGCGTGTCGAGAAGGTCCAGCAGCTGGCTTACGATCTCTGCCAAGACTGGATGTTCACGCCTGGGGCTCCAAGGACGGTGATGCCCAAGGCCATGAGTCGGCATATCAGGTCGAGGGCGCCCTTTTACATGCAGCCGTTCATGATCGCGGGCGTCTACGTGTACTTTTATATGCAGAACCTGTACTTTTATTTGAAGAACCTCTGGAGCTAAGGACTTTGGTGTTCATATGGTTTATTTGTCAATGACTGGCACGCAATAAGCTGGAGCAAGGAGATACTTCCACTTATTTACGTATTATGAATCGAGAGGAAGCGATTGAGCGAGAGCATAATGAATAGGCTCGAAGCACATGCGCATCAAGATCCAAGCTTGCGGACGGCCTTCCGGGCCGGAGCCGACCAAAGTGCAGATGTAAGCCCCACAGCGGACGCCGAAGGCCGCTGCCGAAATGACGGCGTGAAGGGCACGGCTTCTTCCCTGCGGCGGGCGTTGTACGTCATTCAGCATCATGATTGAAAATAAAGGTCGGCCTGGGTTCCGAATTAACATCTCACCGCTTTCCAACAGGCAGCAGGGCGACGCGTACCAACCAGTGCACCCATTCTCCAATCCCCACCCGTGGACAGCTCCCGATCTTCACCATCATCAGAACCTCAAAGTCAACCTTACACAGGAACCACCAGCATGCCAGCAGAAGGCGTAGCCATTCTGCCCTCGGGCAAGAAGTCCTTCATTCCGCTCGAGAACAACCCCGAAGTCTTCACATCGCTCGTCCACGATCTCGGTGTCTCCGAGGAGCTCGGCTTCTACGATGTCTACAGCGTGGACGACCCCGATCTCCTCGCGCTCGTTCCCCGTCCCGCCCTGGCCCTCATATTCATTACGCCTCCGGGCATGTACAATGCCGTGCGCGACGAAGACGGCGTCGCGTACCATGCCGTGCGCGTGGGGGACGACATCGTGGAGCACGCGAGCGACCTGACGTACGACAAGAGCGGGGAGCACGAGCCAGTTATGTGGTTCCAGCAAACCATCGGCAACGCCTGCGGACTCATTGCGCTGCTGCACTCTGTAGCCAACGGAGCGGCGAGGGGGTTTGTCGAGGGCGACACCCTGTTGGACGACTTGATCAAGAAGGCCACGCCGCTCAGGCCCGTGCAAAGGGCGGCCGCATTGTACGAGAGCGAGGCGCTCGAGCAAGCACACATGCGGGCTGCCAGACTGGGGAACACGGCCGCTCCGAGCGCGGAGAAGCATGCTGGCCATCACTTCCTCGCGTTTGTCAAAGGAAAGGACAATCACCTGTGGGAGCTGGAGGGATGTGTTGATGGGCCCATCGACCGTGGAGAGCTGGGATCCGGGGAAGATGTCTTGAGCAATTCGGCATTAGAGAAGGGAGTGAAGAGGTTCTTGAAGCACGCAAACGGAAACCTGGAGTTTAGCATTGTGGCCCTGGCAAAAAGGCACTCAGAGTAGTGCTTGAAGCATTACGTTGCATGAAGACTTCAGGGACATGCCGATGATGCCGTCTTGTGATAATGGCAGGTGATAATCCGGGCGGCGGACATCTAAGGCGACACCCACCCAATGGGTCGGTAGGCCCCGCTGGACCCCCTTGACCCCGTAAACTGGCGTCGCACCCCACTGCCATGCTTGCCAGCCGCAACCGTATCCAGATGGCATCCACATCCCTTCACCTCTCCATATTCCCAGCTTCTCCCACGGACTCGCGTCTGGCTCGCGGACGGAACAGCGACGCAGCTGCCCGACACCGCTGCCGCCAGCATGGACGGCTCTCGGGCGCCGTTGATGGCGAACGACCGCCACGAAGACGAGCTGGAGCACGAGGTGGATGACAACGACCAGCCAGACAAGGCGCACGAGACGAGGCCGGGAGTCTTTGTTCTGGCTCTGACATTCGCTGCGGGCATCAGCGGTCTGCTCTTTGGCTGTAAGTGTACCTTTGTACCGAGTATGGAGCTGCGGCTGATCTGCTGCAGACGACACCGGCGTCATCTCTGCGACTCTCGTCTCCGTCGGAACGTCCCTCTCGAACCGGGACCTCACCTCGATGGACAAGTCCATCATCACGTCGTCGACCTCGCTCTTCGCGCTGCTCATGTCGCCCTTGTCCTCCGTCCTCGCCGACAAATTCGGCCGCAAGCGGGTCATCCTCTACGCGGACGTCCTGTTCATAGTAGGAGCGCTCCTCCAGGCGGTCTGCTCGACGGTGCCGGCCATGGTCGCGGGGCGATGCATCGTCGGCGCGGGGGTCGGCGCGGCGAGCTTCGTCGTGCCGCTGTACATTGCGGAGGTGGCGCCGGCGTCGCACCGCGGCAGGCTGGTGACGACCAATGTGCTGTTCATCACCATGGGCCAGATGGTTGCGTACGTCATCGGCTGGGTGTTTTCCGCGTTCGGCTCCAAGGAGACGGGCTGGCGGTGGATGGTTGGGCTGGGCGCATTGCCGGCGGCCCTGCAGGGAGCGGTCCTCGTCTTCATGCCGGAGACGCCGCGCTGGCTGGTCAAGGTTGGCCGTTCGGCCGCCGCCACGCTCGTCATTCAAAGAGTCGGCGGCGGCGACGCGGCGTCCGCGCGGGATGCGGAAGCTGTCGTCAGGCAGATTGAAATCGAGGCGCGCGAGGAGCAAGAAGCACAACGGCTGCGAGAGCGCCAACGACCCGGCGCATGGAAGTGGCTCAGAGCATGGCGGGAGCTCATGAGCGAAGGCAAGAACCGCAGGGCGTTGGCAATTGCTTGCCTGCTGCAGGGTCTCCAGCAGCTATGCGGATTTGTGAGTGTCCCGAGCTGCTCGTCTATCAAGGACCGCTGCTGACACCTGCGCAGAACTCGCTGATGTACTTTTCTGCCACCATCTTCGCGCTCGTCGGGTTCAAGAGCCCGACCCTGACGTCTCTAACGGTGGCAGTCACCAACTTCTTGTTTACGCTTATCGCTCTGGGCCTCATTGACCGGATTGGCAGGAGGCGCATCCTTCTTTACTCGATTCCGTTCATGGTGCTTGGGCTCCTGTTTGCGGCGTTTGGGTTCTCCTTTCTCACGTTCAGCCAGACGGCCGACGTGCCTGACAACTCAGAGCACGGGGGCGCCGCGGGCGTTGTCCTGGCCAGCATCATGATCTACGTGGCGGCCTATGCGCTCGGCCTGGGCAACGTCCCGTGGATGCAGAGCGAGCTGTTCCCGCTAGCAGTGCGGTCCCTGGGCAGCGGCGTCGCGACGGCGACGAACTGGACGGCCAACTTTGTCGTCGGGCTGACCTTTTTGCCCATGATGGATGTGCTGAGCCCTTCGGGGACGTTTATACTGTACGCGGCGGTGTGCGGTGTGGGGTACTTGCTTGTTTGGCGGATATACCCCGAGACGGCAGGCTTGAGCTTGGAGGAGGCGGCGGCGTTGCTCGAGCATGGCTGGGGCGTTTGGTGATGGCCTGGATGATAACGATAGATTTTCAATTGAGCAAGTTCTACTTCGTACATATTGTGCGGTTCACTTGAGCGAGACAGTGTGTTGATGGAGATAACATATGACAAAGCCCGAACGTGGACCTCGCACCCCTGCACCCGCACGATGACACGGGCCGCGGCCTGCATTGCTTGGTAAGAATTACGTCGTCGTGCAGCAACAACACGGGGATTTGCCGGGTTTCGAAACGACGCCCGGCACTCCGGGGGTTTGTAATGTCTTCGCCTCGCGACGGCGGCGCTCGCGGTTCCGAGGGCGGAGGATACGGGACGGTGTTTGAGCCGAAGAGTTGCTGCTCGCTATTTGAAAGCCCGAGGTTTAGATCGAATCGTGGATACGGGCAACAATTGGGCTGTAGCGAAAGCCCGGGCTGCCGTCGCAAGCCGAGCAGGCGTTGAAATGCGCGCCCAAACCACCAATGCCGAAGCCGCGTGCCGGGCGGCAGGTCCAGAAAAGACGGCCTGGGCGGCGAGGAACTCTCTAGACCGTTCCTCGACGATGTGGAATTGGGGACTACGAGTAATACCGCCGGGGCGAGGCGCCGCCCCCTGCAAGGCCCCCACCGTCAATCCTTGCGGAAGACTACTCCGTAGACGCGGTTCCGATCCCGCGGAGAGTCCATGCCTCTCTTTAAAAGGAACTGCCTCCGCGCATCCGAGCTGGACGCCTGATATCTGCATTTCTGTATTCCACGTCGCCGTTCTCTGTGCGATTGCTCGACGAGATTTATAGTAGCCAATACACGTTTCAGAGTGCGCTCGGTCTAGTCCAGTCCAGACCATCGCCGCCGAGGCAGACGCCGCGACGAACCGCGACCCCACCGGACCTGCCGGCCAAATTTTCCCGTCGTCATAGGCCGGCCGGCAGGCAGGAGCAGCCAAAACACCATCTCGCTGGCCGCCTTGGCCTGCGCCGACGCTCCCCCCGCAACCCAATTTTCTCCCCCTTTCTCGCCAAACTCAATCGCTAGGCGGCCGCGTCGAGCGCATACACAGGCCCGACACTCGAGCGGGAGACGATCCGCGCGCCCTCGCCCGCCATGCCCATGGACATCGTGGACCGGGAGCTCGCCGACGCCGAGCGCGGCGCCACGCCCGAGCGCTACCGGCGCCGGGCCAGCAACGAGATCGAGCGCGTGCTGACGGCCTCGACGGCCTCGACGACGTCGTCGGAGCCCCGCGGCGGCGAGGCCATGCACCGCAACAATAACATGAGCCGCGTGTCGACGCAGAACGACCTCGAGCGGCACCCCACGGCGCTGAGCCGCATCGCCACGGCGCGCAGCCAGCACGTCGCCACTGTCGGCGGCGGCGGCACCCGCAGCCGCGCCAGCAGCCGGGCCTCGCGCCCGCTGCCGGCCTTTGGCGCCGGGAAGCCCTTCCCGCCGC
>JALHCC010000503.1:0-14396 GCA_024340765.1 Tolypocladium cylindrosporum
GGACCAATCAAATCTGAGAAAACTTTTGTGTACCCCTGTCAGCACCAAACCCTCATTCTGGGAAACTTATCCGATTAATGTTAAGTCAGCCTACGGCTGAATTACGGAATTCACAAACCTTGTTATTGGAGCCCTCTCCAGCCTTTCAGCCATCGGTGACTGCTACTCCCAGTAATCCCAGATATATCAGCTCCGCGGTCTCCCCACTCGCATCCATTAAGCAATAGGCCACCATGCGGAGAGTAGAGCTCTTCGAAGGGATGAGTTTGATGTCGTTAACAACACCATGATCAGACGCATGGACCATCTCGAGTCGGTCAGGGACATCCTCGGTGAACCTGCCAGTATCCTTTTGAAATCCAAGTTGAGTGTCTCTGATGACACCTTGGTCTGCTTTGACCCACCATTCCCAGTGTCCATACTTTCTGGGGATTCCACATTCCAGGCGCGGCCACAGCTCTAGTTCCGAGGATTTTGAAGCAGATCCGGGCGGCCGCCAGGACAAAGGCAAAGACGTAGTGTCTCGAAGTCGGAGATCATAGCGAACCCGAGGTATATCAGTTCTAGGTACCGGGCTGGTGTAAACACGTAGCATTTCATCATCTAAGAATGACTGCGGTGACCCGACCAAGGCCGCAGCACTGGCGTCTGGCGTAGCCATGGACACGTAGCCATAGCGCTCATTTAGCGTGCCCAAATACCTGGCGATTCAGTCCAGAGGGGCAGGGTCTCCGAGTAAAAAGATGCCTGGCCGCCATAGGGCAACGCGCGCGGCCGACGAAAGGCAAACATTTTTGCCAATCCCAGGTCATAAGAACGAAGAATAGGCCGGATGACGCCGAAGATGGTCGATAACCAAGGGCTGACAAGGTTGCATTCAATTTCTGGCTGCCGGAACATGCTCCTGATGACGGACCTCAAGGTTCTACAACTGCAGTGGTCCAATTATACACGCCTTTGCTATGCTAATGACAAAAAAGTACAGATACCCTATGATACATGCCTCTATCGCGGCACTGTCCTATATCTAAACGTGGAGTCACTCGGTATCGACGTCTCCTCCACGGGTATGTATGAGTTGAGTCTCTCAATCGCCTGGGAGTGCTTCGCCTTGATCATGTCCCTCATCATAATGTTCATCCGGAGATCGATCCCCAGCTTGTGTCCCCGCCGAAGAAAGTATCCGTTCAGGTACTCGACATCCGTAGGCAGGCCGTATTCAATCCGCTTGACCAGCTGGCTCGGCTGTGACCGCTTCGCCATGATCCTGCTGTACATGAGCTTGCGGATGCCCTTGCCGCGGACGTAGTCTTGAATGACCGATGATCCTTGGACTTCTGGCATGTTTTCCACCACCGTGATAATCTCAGATAACAGGCTGTGCATCATGCGCTGTGCGGCTGGGTTCTGCAGCAGGCCCTGATATGGCATCTCGAGGAGGACGCAGACGGGTTCAACGACGGAGTCGAAAAGTACTGACGGGAGTTTAAATCGCAGCCATTGGTCGTATGAGGTCAGGGATGAGTGGAGGTCCGTGGCCTCTTGCAGGGTCCTCACGAAATTGGATCGGGTTTCCGTCTTGTGTGGCGTTTGGCGCAGGTCTTTGCCCATTCCCAGGGACATTTCCGCCAGCGTGAGTTTCGTCTCGCCGTTTTTGAGCTGCTTCACCGAATCGTATGTCCGGTTGAAAGCCAGCCGATGGCTCATGTGGCCGAGGAGAAAGCTGGGCCCCAGCTCGGCTCCCTCGAATATCTTCCTCCTCACGTCCTCCAGGACGCCCAGTCCATCGTTCATCAAGCACACCGTCGTGTTGGCGTCAACTCGGTGCTTGACCGACTCGAGAGCCTCTGCTGCTTCGTGTCCTCGGCCAGTCACCACCAGTTGATCAATATGGGAGTCGTCGTCGGTGGCGATGGCTCGGGGAATTGCTAGATTTGGCTCGACTTTGGTCGCTGCGCGCCGACTGCTGGATCTTGACTTTTGGATATTGCGGTATTTGGAAGATGGGTTTTGCCTCCAGCCAAGCATTTCCACGGAGTCGTATACGCCTGAAAGCGCATGCGCGATGAACTTGGATCGTTCATCCTCCCCGAGAATATGAATCTTGTGGACCGTCGGCGATTTGGCGGCTTCGGGCGGCAGCAGTACTGACGGTACGTAAAACTGAGGTGCGGGCCGCGGTTTTACAATCGCGGGTTCGGCATGTAACGCGCCTGACCAAGGGCGCCGTGTAGGGTTCGTCGCTTCGGCTGGAGGGATGGGTTCGCGCGATTTGTGTCTGTCGGAGCTGGACGCGACTGTGCCATAGCGCCGCCTGGCCACCCGGCCAGCGCAAAGGCTACCTCGGTTCCATCGCAGCTGTTTGTGGTATATTCGTGCGGATAACCGCAAGCGACTGAAGTCAGCCACCTTGAAGGTTGTTGTGGTGATCGGGCGGCAGAGGGATTGCGCCTCTTCGGTGAGGTCGGACCTGCAAAGTTGCGAGCGAGGTCACCAAGTAGGTACGCGCATCAGGGCGCAACAGCAGCAAAACAGTTTCAAGACAAAGAAATTAGGGAGGGATTAATTGGCCGGTCGAAGTGAGAGGCTCAGAGGCGGGACTTAACACAATGATCGATGATGGCTGCATTTGCCATCGACGCTTCAGTTTTCCAGCTCCTGACAAAAAATCGCCGTCACGTGCGTAGCGCCGGCAGCCCGGCTCGACCCGGCCCCACTTTGTTGGTAAAAGGAGGTCTTCCATTCGCGCAGCTGCCAGTGGCCACCAGTGCCATTAACACGCCCTATTTGAGATGAGCATACGTAGAAGCTGCGTAGGCGCGAGCCTCGGGTTCGATACGACGCGGTTGTTGGAGACCATGAACGGTACAGAGATACGCTGTCGGAAATGCGCTAGGCTCATTGCCGGACTTTGACGTGTGCCGACTCCGAGGCACTGACCAGGCAGGCAACGACAATCCTGAAGCTGGAGTACTAGCATCAATGACACCGAGACAGTTCATCGAGAAGCATAAAGACATCAACTGAGAGCCTCCGATGCTCTCCCTCCCTCAATCCACGCTCCACCAACTCACCATTCCCAGTGACCAACATCATCCGAACCATGAGAATTGCCATCATCGGCGCGGGCATCTCTGGATGCACCGCTTACCTCCTCCTGAAGAAGCATCTTCCCAGGCCGCTCTCCGCCGAGGACCATTCCATCACCATCTATGAAGCGTACGATACGAACAAGGACACCACATCCACGGAGCGTGGGCAGGGCCCAACCCATTCCTCGACGCTCATCGTCGGCGGAAGCCTTGGGGTCGGCGCCAATGGCCTCGGCGTCTTGAAACGTCTGGACGAAGACCTCCTCCGAGACATCGTGCGCGGTGGATATGTCATCGGGACGATGAACATGAAGAGCAAGAACGGGACAGTGTTGGTTCGGGCACAGCCTGCTGGCGACCCCTCTTCCAGCCGCGGCGAGCCGCGAAATATGCACATGGTCTCCAGCAGCCGTCATGCTCTATGGAGGTGCCTGCGTGTCCGGATTCCGGATAGCGATATCGTGACCAAGCGAGTTGGGCAAGTCATCGCCAAACCCGACGGTTGCAATGTGGTCACCTTCACGGACGGAAGTCCACCAATCGAGGCGGATCTGGTCATCGGTGCCGATGGCCTGAGGAGCTCGGCTAAACGAGCTTTATTCCCCGAGGCAACGGAAGACCCATTCCCGGCTCAATACGAGTGAGTGTTGCATTGTTGTCCATCCAGCAGCTGACATGCAGGACTAACAAGAACAGGGGCCTCGTAGGAGTCGGTGGCTTCATCCCCGCCGCAGACGTCAGAGACGACGTTGAGAAGGGCTCGATGAACTTCGTGTTCGGCGGCAATGGCTTCTTTGGCTATTTCTTTTCAGAAAGCACAGAGACGTCGCCTCATCGTGACTCCCCTTACCACGTCTCCGAGCCTGGTGACAGCCTTGCCTGGTGGTCGACTTACACGGCCGATGAGTGCCCAACTCCGGGCACACTAGACAGGGACGCCGTCACGCGCCAAATCCGCGAACGCCACAAGAACTGGAAGGACCCCGTGGTTCAGAAGGTCCTGCAGCATCTGCAGGTGGACAACATGTACCCCACGTGGACTGTCCCGCCGCTGCCGACATGGGAGCGAGACGGCGTTGTTCTCGTCGGCGACGCAGCTCATGCCCTGCCGCCCACCTCGGGGCAGGGGTCGTCACAGGCCTTGGAAGATGTCGAAGCCTTTGCGTTGTTTCTCGGTCACTACTTGCGCAAGGCATACCAGGAACACAAGACGGACATGATGAGCCAAAAGCAGGTCATCAGGACGGCAGCGAAGCAGTACATGAACTTGCGCCTCCCGCGTGTCACCTTGATCCTGAAGGATGCGCAGAGGACGCAGAATACGAAACGCGACAAGGGAGTCATTGAAGAATATGTGATGTACGCCTTTATGTGGGTTTTTGGTAAGGCGCCTTGCATCGAATCATGGCTCTGAATACAATGAACGCAGGCTGACCGTTTGTAGGATGCTTTCCCAGCGTAATGGTGAAGAAAATGAACACCGCCTTTTCCTACAACGTGGCCGAGGAGGTCAAGAGAGTACTCGGAAAGGACGACTGATTTGGGCTCCAATTGAGTGTGGCAGCATGTCACTCGATGTACTTCGTACAGTGATGCTTTTTCTTGGGACAGAACCTTTAATGCACGTTTCGACACTGCGCAATGCAGGCTGCCATTCGTTGTCGTCCCATATGACACCAGCCAGTCCACGCTCTGGCGGCATCGAGGCGGCCCATGGCAGCCGAGAGCAAATGTCTCCTGCATACACGCGACCTATCAACTGTACAGGCATGTTACACTACCTCAAAATGGCACAATTGATCGCCTCACAGTTCAGGAGCGGGGAGTTTAAAGGCCCCGTTGGCCGTTTGACGACCCTTCGAGTTCAGCATCCTGCAACCGTTGGGCGACGAGAAAGCTGCCGCCGTCAGAACTGGTTGGAAACAGGCGCTTCAAGGAGTACAAGGGCGCAGTATGATCTTGTCGTGCTACAACAAGCCGAGACTGTATGTTGCCGTCTACGAAGACGGGCTTTTGCGTGACAAGGAGCCAGCGTGAGTCGGTCGACGCCATTGGATTCTCGGCACATGCATGTTGACAGTTTCAAAGATATCACTGGGATCTGATTACGGGACCCAAGACGGAGAAGGCGGACCCTGTTCCGGGCTTCCGCTACCGCGTCTCGTACAGTGCGCTGCAGGGATGGGTATATTCGGAGCGGCAGGTGACGAACGTGAGGACGCCGTACAACATGCTGGTCCGCATCCTGATTGCCAAGATTGAAGACAGGCGGCGCCTCTCGAGCATCCTGAGGAGTATCCCCATCGTCCAGGACGATCCCGGCTTCGACACCCAGACGTGGGTAGCCAGTGCGCTGGCCATGATCGCTGAGGACGGCAGGGCTGTCGGGACGGCAGACCTGGACTGGGGCAAGATCGAGGCGACGGCAAGGGGATTCGTGGAGAGGAAGACCATCGAGGGTCGTTTTCTGCGGGGAGACCTTGACTCGCCGCAGCCGATGTGGGATCTGCTGGCGAACAAGGAAGTGTTGCCCTAACATGAAATGAAGTTGTGAGGCGGGTCGTTTGGCTGGATATGACTGTGGAATGACTGAAGGGCAGAATTACCGAGCAAAGAATGTAAGAGTACCGTAATGCCCATCAGCGACCTGCCGTGTGTGCATTGCGGTTCTCTGTGTGGGAGCTCGTCCATCTCCCCTGGTGCGAATACGTCTACGAGCACTCACTCTTTGTACCCTGTTTAGAATACAGGACGCGGCAATTCAACTGTATCTCGAGGTGAATTGCCGGTGTACTCGTACCTTCAATGAAAGACGAGTACGAAATCTGGCTGGGCAGCATGTGCTGGAACCTCGCCGTGGCAAACGGGAGCTGCTTCCGGGCGCACTAAACTTGCCTGGGTATCTCAGGGGTTGGTCCCATGATCCCATTAGCAGCACCCGGCAGCATGCACATTGTTGTCACTCAATGACCTGGTTGACGGATCGTGCCGCGGTGATGTGCCGCGGTGATGGGCCATGCCATTGCAGGGGATGAGTAGCAGGACGCGGTGACACACTGGCTGACCAGGGGAGCGCTGAAGCGTCGACATCACCGCCGCTCACCGCCACAGAACGCAACGATGAACATACATACTTCGTACCTTGCACAAATGACCACAAACGCACAATCCCGAGTGTAGGTACTTTCCAGTTAGGTGCGCATGCTGCAGGCAGTAAAGGGTCACATGATCGGAGAATAACCAGCTGCTGCCTAGCCGTGTTGACGGAGATTTTGTCTTACGCCTCCCCACTTCCAGCGTTGGATCCTGGGCCGACCCGACGACGCCGTGGCCGATTCAATAATCAATAATACCCGAGGTGTTTCGATAATCGATGGTCAAAGAGCTCATTGATTGGACAGTGGAAAGCCCGAAAACTGTCGTATCTGGCGTTCTGGTGAAGGAGCACGGCAATCGTCACCCGTCCGAGCCGGAGAGCCCGGAGCTCAGTACAAGCCCGCCAGCACCAGTGGCAACAGTACAGCACCACTGTCCGACTTTGCCGACAGCGATGCCGGCCGTTGTCATGCTGTTGCTGCACCGGGGAGGCAAGACGAATATGCTCGTACGTCAGTGCGGGCAGCACGTTGTTTGCCCACTGGTACAGTGAGGACCTGGATCTCTCCAACCTGCCGTGCAGCGCCGAGACTGAACGCCTCATCGATACAACATTGTCGCGTGGGGTTTCTGTTTCCTCGCTTCTCTAACTGGGGTTGGGTTAGCCCCTGGGAACTTCCTATCACACCGGCTGCCAAGCAAGAGCACTGAGACTAGTCTCTTGCAGGTGACGGCCGGGATGCATGCAATGCTTCGCGCTCCGTCAACGAAGCGTTTACCCCGGTTGGGCTGCCCGCATGGCCTGAACCAAGATTCAACAACTTGCTAAGATCGGTATCGCTGCCGCCGTTCGTCCCATGGGCGGGATGCTATCCGCATAGGCTGCATCCTCCAAGCCCCTCGTCAACGAGGCCGCTAGACGGAGTCGGCGTCTGAGCGTTCAACGGCGTCGCAAATGGCGCTAGGAATAGACCCGTGGACATGGCCCCGGAACGCCTGGCCAGCTCTGGTGAAACATCTTCATGCTGAAGAATGGGGGCTTGGGGAACGTGTGGAACCCCCTGTTCAGCTGCCGGTTGATCCTCAGATTCGTCACCTGCGATGTCGCACGTCCAACGGAGATGGTGGATGCAGGGCGTTTGATCCCGGTTGACAGGCGGGTTGACAGTAACACTGACTGACACTCGTGGCCTTGCACAAAAATAGCGAGCTGACGGTCTACAAAGCAGGGTCCGACCCACAAAGCACTCACGGCAATTGCTGTGTACGAGTTATTCTCTACAACAGTCAGGAGTCTCGGCAGCTGACGAGCCAGATGCAGTCTCGAGGTCAAAGCCTTGCAGATCGATTCCGCAATCATGGCAGCCTCGCGAAGTTCGCAGCCCGTACGGATTGCGGACCAACTAGGCATTTCCGTTTCCACTCGACTCTGCCTGCCTACGGATGGATACCGTCTCGTCTTGGCCAAAACATGCCGACTGCCGGGCCTCCACCCAGTGTCCTAATGGCGTTGGGTAGCTGAAGAGGTGGTGTGCAATGGATAGCTTGGCTAGTCATTGTAGGACTTGGAGCCCCACAGGCATTTCGCAACGAGCTCCCGTCACTTGAAATGGAGCCAATTGGTCGGTTTTGCGGTTATCGTGCGAAGTATTTAATTGTGGCTCGGAAAGTAACGACGACGCCACGACCGGGGCAACGGGTGAGTACGGCGAAGCTGTCGGCCCCGATGGCTTTCCCTCCTCTTGTGTTTACCGGCCGCCAGTAAACCTGTCTTCAACCCTTTCTGCCTCCCGTGTCCTGGAGGTTTAACGAACTCGAGCTCATCGCCCGCCACCATGGTTTACGGCGGGAAGCCCTCAAAGGGCTGCCAGATGTGCAGGATCCGAAGAATCAAGGTACGTGTCGGCCGGATATTACGACACCAAGCGATGTCCGCAGGTTCGCCAAGCTGATCCAGTCCATGCCTCAGTGTGACGAGACCAAGCCAGCATGCAAGCAATGTGCAAGGGCCCGCAGGCAATGCCCTGGGTATAGGGACGTGGGAGACTCATCGTCCAAGAATGAGACGCAATGGATGGCCAAGGGTGCCAGGGCAGCGAACAAGCCGCTGGCCCCCAAGCTGGCCCCAAGGAAGGATTCCGACTCATATTCACAAGACAGCGCTTCCTCACCGAAAACCCGTACCGCCGACGGGACCATCTCCGCTCTACTGAAACTGCCTCTCGAGGATCTTGCGTCATGCCATTTCATCGCCAACTACGTCCTCATCCCGCGCCAAGGGCTTTCAACCACGAGTTCGCGGGGTTTCCTCGAGTTTCTCCTCCCGCTACTGCGGAGGGGACCGCTACTTCCGCACTTCAAGCTGGCTTTCGATGCTTGTGCATTGGCGTCTCTCAACAATCGAGTAGGGACGGGGAATGATTTTGACAAGCAGGCTTTGGGGTGTTACACCAAGGCTCTAGCGACGACATTTTCCGCCTTGAAGGACCCCGAGATGGTCCGGGATGATGCTACTCTCGCAGCTATCCTTCTCCTCGGCCTCTTTGAGAATATTACAGCCAAAAGCTTGGGCATGCTCGCGTGGAGCTCCCACATCGAAGGTGCGATTCAGCTTGTCAAGGCCAGAGGCCCCGCGCAGCTGAAAACGAAGACTGGACTGGACTTGTTTGTTGCCGTTCGAACTCAAATGGTGGTGACTCCGATCCCGCTCCGTGTCGTTCGTTGCAACTAATGGACTGTTTTACAGATTATTCACTCACTAAGCACCGGCGCGGCACCAGCGCTGGGCGTGGACTGGTGGGTTGACGATCCCGTCAGCAACCAGTACGCCTCGCACTTTCAGCAGCTTAGCAGTCACACCGGCATGCTCAAAAACGAGGTCAACAACCTACTGGGCTCCACCAGTCGGACTGAGGAGCATACCCAGCTGATGAAGGATGCAATCCGCAACTGCCAAAATCTCGACGCGGAGATTGTTACTCTGTTGGAAGAGCTGCCCGAGTCTTTCCGCTGGCAGACTGTTGCTTGGGAGGACTATAATCCCAAATGCGACTACTCCAAGGCCGAGGTGTTCCCAGGGCGTATCGACATGTATCAGGACTTGTGGGTAGTCAACCTATGGAATGTGATGCGGTGTATGCGCATTGTCCTGGCGTCTCTAATTGTTCGCGCCACGGCTTGGATCATCTCACCGGCCGACTACCGGACAACGCCAGGCTACGCAGCCACTGCGAGGACCTGCGTGGAGGCCATTGCAGACATCATCGCTTCTGTTCCTTACCAACTAGGCTGGTTCGCCAAGCACAAGGATCTATTCGAGCGGGCGCAGCTTTCAGGATTTGCGTGTGGCGAGGACGATGCGGAAAAGGGCCTCGCGGGATACTTCCTGCTCTGGCCTTTGACATGCATCCAAGGCCAGGACTATTTGAGTGATTCGCAGCGCATATGGGTCAAGGGTCGGCTCAAGTGCATCGGAAACCAGCTTGGTGTTCGATACGGGAACATGCTCTCGCAGGTACGAACCCAAAACCCCATACTGCCTTCTTTCAAGCAACACGTCTTCCTTTTTCTCGAACCAATACTCACAAAGTATCACAGCTGAATGTTCGGGCGCCATCGATGCTCATTCTCCGAGATCGCCTGAAGAGCAACCCCCATAGCGTCCCGGCGGACATGGCCAGTCTCATGGCAGGCCAGTCGCCCGAGGCAATCGTGTCCCCAGATCCTAGCTCGTTCCAGAGCCCAGCTGAGAAACACGAGGCGGCGCATCGAAAGGTAATACTGCGCCAAACAGAAGAACTGAAGAAAAAGGCGGTAGAAGCGACTGGGAACATGGACGAGTGGACGGTGAAGACTTGGCTGCAGCTATAGCTTCCCGTCGCTGGTGGCGGATTAGGACGAAACACAACGATTTTGAATCAAGTCGCCAACTATGACACGTCCTCGAACGAGAATGCTCTTACGCTTGGATCAACAACGTTTTGGGCCCGATACTAGAGACAGCCAAGTGCGAGGCTGGAGTGGCGTTTGGGCAATTGCGAGGGTGCGCTGATCAGAGAACAAGAAAATATGGCAGGAACGAACAAAGTGGACAAGTTGCGACGGGTGTGCAAGCGACGCAGCCACGCGATAAAGATGAAGGTCTAGAAGCCCGGGGAGTTTCTTGATAACCCGCGCTTCCAAGGACAGGAAGAATGACACTTCGTCTTGGGTATAGCTGGGATTTCCGTACCTCAGGCTGCTGGATCGCGAACGTCTTCAAGATCATGCAAGAAATGACCACGTTCTATTCATCACGTCGTTATTGCTGCCGCTTACGGATGGGCTGGTACACCAGGGCCAGTCCTCGGCGGCTTGTAATGAAGCCCTTTACAGTGTCCGTCTGGTGTACACGCCAGAGATGGCATTAACAGGGGCGTTGCGAGACCCGTGAACCTGAAGAGAAACCTCACACTAACGGCCCCTTGCAGTCTTTGTTGCGCAGGACGGGCAGAGCAGGTAAGTAGTAATATTAGTGCTCAGCCGTGTTTGAACAACTGCTGACGCCTACTCGTAGTCTGCAGTCAGCCGCATCCGCCGTCTGGCCGTTAGCAGGTACATTCCTGCATGTCTTACAAGACTATGCCAATCGTGCCCAGCTCGGCTTATTGCGAGTGTCACTTCGGTGAATCAAAACTGCGAGGTAGCTTCGTTGTTTTGCCTGCATCTCGGCCGTGTGGGCATCAGGGTCGGATTTATATGCAGAAAGGTAGCATCGCAACGACGGCGGACAATGGAGACGTCCGATCACCGAGCCGATTACCCGTGGCCTGAGGCATCGTCACCTCGAGTACAAAAGGAGGTGAAATTGGGCTCCCTCAATCGGCGGTGATGATGCTGGGGCTGCTTCGTGGAATATCCCAGGGCTGCTATGTGTCGTAACACCACCTCAACGCCATCAGCCACAGGTACAACCATGGCGCCTCTCCGCATCCTCATATCCGGCTGCGGCATCGCCGGCCCCGCGGTCGCATTCTGGCTGGCGCGGCTGGGTCACGCGTGCACAATCGTCGAGCGGTTCCCGTGCCTGCGCGCCAACGGGCAGCAGATCGACCTGCGCGAGCAGGGCGTCGACGCGGCGCGGCGAATGGGAATCCTCGACGAGGTGCGGCGGCGCGGCGTCGACGAGGCCGGCACCGAGTTCATCGACGGCGCCGGGCGGCCGCGGGCGTACATGAAGAGGGCCCCGCCGGGCCAGCGGCAGAGCCTGTCAAGCGAGTTCGAGATCATGCGCGGCGACATGTGCCGGCTGCTGCTCGAGGCGACGGAGCACGCCGTGACTTACAAGTTTGGCGTGACCGTCGACGACTTCGCCGACGAGGACGACGGGGGCGGTGTCAGGGTCACCCTGTCGGACGGCAGCGTCGAGTCGTACGACCTGCTCATCGGCGCCGACGGCCAGGGCTCGCGCATCCGGAAGAAGATGCTCGCGGGCGGCGGCGTCGAGGACTCGTACCGCTCGCTCGGCGCCTTCTGCTGCTACTACACCATCGGCCGGCAGCCCGACGAGACGCGCAACGTGGCGACCGTCTGCTTCCTGCCCAAGCGCCGCTGGGTCATGACGCGCTGGCACGCGCAGGGCAGCGGCCAGGCGTACCTCTTCACCATGTCGCACGCCGACGAGCTGCGGGCAGCGCTGAAGCAGGGCGCCGGCGCGCAAAAGGAGCTCTTCGCGCGCGTCTTCGGGGACGCCGGGTGGAAGGTGCCGCGGCTGCTCAAGGAGATGGGCGCGGCCGACGACTTCTACGCGCAGGAGGTGGTCCAGGTGACGGGACAGCGCTGGTCGCGCGGCCGGGTGGTGCTCCTCGGCGACGCCGGGTACGCGCCGTCGCCGTTCACGGGCATGGGCACGAGCCTGGCGCTCGTCGGGGCGTACGTGCTCGCCGGGGAGGTGGCGCGGCACCCGGGGGACCTGCCCGGGGCGCTGGCGGCGTACGACGCAGTGCTGCGGCCGCTGGTCGAGGACGTGCAGCGTCTGCCGCCGGGCTTCCCGCGGCTGCTGTTCCTGGAGACGGCGCTGGGCGTCCGGGTGCTGCACGCGCTGCTGTGGCTCGTGAGTCTGACGATGCGGCTGGTCCGGGGGCTCGGGATCGACAGGGCGCTGGGGTCGGTGGCGGGCGCGCTGCCGGGGCGGCGGAGGAGGTGGACGCTGCCCGAGTATCCTGAGCTGGGCGAGGTGAAGCCGAAGAGCAGCTGATGCGGCTGAGGAGGGTGGAGGTTGGAAGTTGGAGGTTGGAGGTTGGACTGGGCTATGCTTGTTGGCCAAGGGGCAGTGAAGGGCGCAACGGCGGATTCAAGGCATCTCCACTATGAGGCAGATACTCCTCTTTGGAGTAGTGCCGTAGAACAACTCTGCTCAATATTATCATGCAATACCATGTTTGGACGCAGAGCTACGTCGATCTTGTGCAGGTTTCCTGAATGATGCGAGGGACGCGGCTCCGATATTGCAGAGGAGTGCTTCCTACTAAGTCTAGTCATGGTGTAGGGCGATGCGACCGGAACCGAGTAACTGTTCGCTTCTTCGGCTGCGGAAACTGGTAGAGAAGTTGGCGGTCGAACCGACTGTATCCGTGAACACACTTATCCAACGGTCGAGGTCGAGTTGTGGATACCGATTTTGGATCTCAACGACGGCGACTTTTAGTGCTGGCTGCACCCCGATAGCGGCATATTATTTCTCACCAGCGCCGCGCAAAGACCAAAGCTCTTCATCAATCTCGAGTTCAGTCGCACTCATCAACCAGCCTCAAGCCCCGCATCCTGTGCACCGAGAAGCGCGCAGCATGGCGGACGTCAAGGACATCACGCCCGACCTCGACAGGCTGGACTCGCAGCTGGACGACCTGCAGGACGCCCTGGAGCCGCTGCTGGGTGGCCTCGAGCAGCAGGCGTCGCAGCTCCCGCTCCTGGACAAGGCGAAGCTGTTTTCGCTGACGGCGTACGCCATCGAGTCCCTGCTCTTCTGTGAGTCCCATGCGTCTTCATCATGGTGTCGGCGACGTGCTAATGCGGCCTCCCCAGCGTCCCTGCGGCTGCAAGGCACGGACGCCCAGAACCACGCCGTCTTCACCGAGCTCAAGCGCGTGCAGCAGTACTTTGCCAAGATCAGGGCCATCGAGGAGCCCGAGGCCCAGCGCACCACAACGGTGAACCAGGAGGCCGCGGCGCGCATCCTGAAGGCAGACCTGGTACGTCGTCTCACCCTGCCGCGGACCGGGCCTGATCGCTGACCGTATCACAGTCGGATAACAAGGCCCTGGGCAGCAAGCTGGCCGAGAAGATCGCCGAGGAGCGCGCCAAGGCGCTGCTCAAATCCGTCGAGGGCAGGAAGCGGCCCGCGGAGGACGCGGCGCCGTCACCCGCCGAGGGCGGCGAGGACCAGGCGAGCAAGAAGAAGAAGAAGACGCACAAGAACGGAAAGGACAAGAAGAAGAGCAAGGGTAAGCGGTGATCGCGCCAGAGTATGAGATGCTCGCGCAGAGGGGTAGTGGTTGATCGCTGGTCATCGCAGAAAGGGCCTGGCAGAGCGGGTGAGCCGTCTTGGCTGCGCAGGTGCGTTGAGATTCTGGGCATTGCGGCGCATGGCGTAACGGCTTCGTCAACGACGATTGGGAATGGGATGCATCGATCGGATTCGAGATAGACTTGAGAACTCGGACTCTTGACCTTATGACTGCAAGCTGGTGATGACCGAGTTCGACCCGATCTGAGTCTCTGACTTGATCATGTGATCCTAATGAATGCGCATGAACGCAACTGAACGTAGGAGAATATATCACTCCCTGACGATGAATCCATTGCCAGACTCACCGACACTGAATCCATTGCGGCATCTCGGCAACAGGCTTCCATGTGTTTGGACAGACCCCTGCCCGTCCATCTCTCTACCGAGGCCCTAGCCCCACGCCTACAAACCCCATCCCCCCCATTGGCCAGCCCCAACTCGCAGCCTCAACCACCACCGACTCTTCTTCGAGCTTCCTCGCACCTCGCATCTCGCACCTCTTCCCTCAGCACCACCACCCAGCACCACCGCCAAACGCACACCACAGACCTCACGATGGCTCGCCAACGCTCCGTCGGCCGCGCGCCCTCGCGCCCCACCGCCGCGGCCCCCGCGCCCAAGCCCCAGCAGCACCGCCCGGCGACGACCATGGCCGCGCCGCC
>JALHCC010000504.1:0-61360 GCA_024340765.1 Tolypocladium cylindrosporum
CCCCCCCCCTTCCCCCCGGATGCATTGTACTGACTCATATAAACAGGCCGCGCTACCCCCCGAGGCTTTTGCAGCGGTGCCTCGGTAGCCGCGCGCTGGCCCCCCGATGGGTAACAGGAACGAAAGGCAGGGAGGAGAGGGAAATGCGGGCTACAACGGAGTCGGAGTCGCCTGAGACACTATACCACAAGGGAGGAGATTAGAGGCAAATTGGAGGATGACGTCGCACAGCGGCTGTCTGTTGGGTGTTGGAGTTTTGGGCCTGGGTTAGCGGAACCGGCAATTACGATGATGGCATACAATTGTACAAACACTAGGGTTCAAACAGCCGCGAACAATGCAGATGGATGGAGGCACCAACCAAGAACTGGAAGAGTGAATTCGAACTTTGGGAATATTCGCCGCCGCGAAAAGAGTAAGGCGGTGGCTCGTCTGAAACATACGAATACAGCAAATTCTACTCTGTACTTCGTACGGACTACGGAGTACCTATCCCCAACCGGCCTTTGCGTGGCTTGGAACTCAGACAAACGGGATGTGATGGATGTGGTTGGCGGACAGGGCGATGAGGCTGAAGATGGTCTAGAGCCAATCATGCTGGTGCATCATCACTCCAAGCCGCGCGCGTTTGTCGTTGGCCAGGCTTGCCAGAGTGGGGGCGGTGATGCAGGTCAAGATGCCAGGAATGGATCCGATGGCGCTGTGGCTTTGGAGAAGAAGATGTCACGGCAGATACAGGACGCATACGGATTACAGGAAAAGGCCAGATCTCGGGCCGCGCCCATGTGAACTTGCTGCTTGTGATCCAATGGCTGTATACCCAGAGGTACCGAGGTACGTAGGTGCTCTTGGACAGGGAAGATGGCGGCCGGGCGCCGAGGCCGTTGTCTCGGAAATAAACAGGCCGGGGCTAGGCCTATGGCAAGCAAACGGCAGTCATTTTGTCGTTGGTACTGGCTGGGTTCTAGTTATGAACTAGAGATGGCGGCAGCAAATAATGCTCGAATGGGTTGCCTGTGAGTGCCGTGACGCTGCGCCGCCATCGTCGTCTCATCACAGACGATCTGCTCCCCTCGTAGCACCGAGCGGCAGCGGTGGTCTAAAAATTGCTGCACGGCACGCGGCCGCCAGTTCCAGAAGTGCAGGGTTGGGAGCAGCGTGCGGAGTAGGTATGCGCCTACTCGTACTTCGTATGGAGGTTATGATGCCCGTCGTCGGCCATATTACCGGGTCTGTTTAGCAGACACGCGTCGGATTCCAAGAGCCGTTGGCGAGGAATTGCAACAATATCAGCCGTTGGCTTGGTACGTCATGCGAACCGCTCGTCGAACGTGCGTCAAAACCGTCGAGACCCGGAAAGCTGGTTCGCCGTGCCCCTCTCATCTTGTCGACCGTTGGGCCACCGACCATCGTCAACATCGTGGTAACTTGGGAAAGGCGCCCATCATCATATCACCAACCGGGGCCGGGTCACGGCGTCACGCAGGGAGCGTGGGATAGTGCGTTTCAGCATGAGAGCAACCGTGGAGCTACCGCAAGTCCTCAAGGGAAGGCTTGGACCCGGCGGTCCCCGCTTGGTGCTGGGATGCCCTGCAGCCCTCTTCTGGTCCGCCGTCAGCCCAAAGCAGCCAGCGCAAGAGGGCTCATTTCGCAGGCGCCTGCCATGACGACACGGGGCATCGCAATCTCCTTCTCGCCAGAGTCGTGGTCGGATGTCGTACTCGTAGGTACTAGTTTGTCTAAGCTTCGGAGTGGTGTGCTCGGATTTTTGGGTTTTCTCGCGGGAATGGCTCGTGCTGTCGCGCCTTCAGGCGTGGGCGGCGGGGACAGAGACTCGCTGGTATTGGTGCGTCTGCCCAGGGCCTGAGCAACGTCTCATGATCAGGCGAGCACGAGTGGAGGGAGAAGGGAAAAATCATAGCGATACGGTGAAGAGCGAACAAACAGCCTGTATTCTGGGCCTGGGCCAAGGCACAGTATATCCGTTATCCGTCGCCCTGCCTGACTGCGCTGTGTGCAGCGAGCAGCTGCATTTCGTACCTGCATACTCGTACGAGGATTCGTAGTCCGTACAGGTGCTCCATGCCGAAGGCAGCAACCCGTGCGGCGCGCTTGAGATGCACGTAGATGGCTGGTTTGATCGCTGTACGAAGTACTCGTAGGCCTACGGAGTACCATCCATCCAACATCCATCCAATGGAACGGGGAAAGATGGGAGGGCGGTGGCCAGCGTTGCGTCGACAGAAACAGAGGCTGGCTCCCAATTGGCCGCGAGGGCCGGCGCCCCTTTTCACCACCGGCCACTTGCCAAGCCCCAGTGTCAACCGCCAGGGACCAGACGGCCAGGGACCGGGGTGCGCCATGCAGGGGACAGCCAGTGGGAGGACCGGCATCCCAGCCACAAGAAGCCACCCGCAAGACACGCACACTCACCGGATTGTACCTCGTGTCGTGGTGGTACTGGGGCCCGCCGCATGGGGCACGGGAATGGCAGGTACCGCATCGTCATGTGGAACCTCGAGATCGCAGACGGGCCTCTGGCTCGTGCCCCGATGGAACGCCGCGAACGCGCGCTGATTGGCCCCGTGCTGCATTCCCCGGCACCGCGGAAGGGAGAGCAGGCGGCTGCTCCTCGAAGTACCTACTTCATACGAGAAGGTACTTGGACGTTGGCTGGCGGCCTGTACCTGACCTCGTACCTCTTGCTCGTGTCTGCTGTGTCTCGAGCAGGGTTCCAGTCGCCGGGGGACGCCTGCACTTACAAGCTTGCAGTGGTGCTACCGCCGCCAGTCACTCCCCTCTCCCGCTCTTTCCCTCCCCCGAGTACATGTCCTGTCCTGTTCTGCTCCTTCTTCGCACCATCCCACAGCACGGCACTGCCTCACTGCTGTCCGTCTCTCCCTTCTCTTCTCCTTCTCACTCTCCACGGGCAGCCTGCTCGCTGCTTATTTTTCCACCTCGACCGTCCTTTTGCCACGTCCCTTTTCCACTTCACAGAAAACCGCCCGTCTGGTACGAGAAAGACGACCAACGAGACCGTTGACACTTGGCCTGAGACGGCTGGCGTTCTCAGCGCACGACGACCCCGACGACCCCGACGACTGCCATCACCAATTTCACCCCCAACTTCGTTCGTGTTACGTTGCCAGGGGCACGTCTACCTCCTCCGCGATACTCAGCCAACCAATTCGACGCCTGTTCCCGTCTCGCTTGGTTGGCTCCCGCGTCATTTTCTTCGATCTGCGACGTCTTCTCCCTCGGGTTTCCACGAGAGCGACCATCGCCTGTTGTCTCTCCCCTCGCCTGCACCCCTTGGCGTTTGAAGAAACAATACGAGAAACGCCGAGGCTGCCCGTCCCCAGAGGGCGCTTTTCACGACCTCAGTCCGTGTCAAGACACCCGCTTCGGCTCATCCGATCTCTTCGTTTGGCCCGGAACCGCTTCGATCCCAAGCCAATGCTTCTGCCGCTGCTGTGACAGCCATTCACTTCGACTGATTGCGCGCGTGTCCCTCCGACCGACCAACATCACGCCACTGTTCGCTTGCGAATCCCACATTTCGTGACGGCTATGCTGGAGTAGCTTTGGTGTGTTTTGTAACTTCAACTTCATCAGCAACCCGGTTGTTTGCCCATTGCAGAACCGTGCCGCAGTGCTCGCCGCGCGTCTGATATTCCCGGCTCGATTGTTTGTTTTCATGACGGCCATGTTATGAGCAGCTGATCAAGGTTATTTGGTCTTGAGGCATCTGCATCTCCCCCACTCGCTCGCTGCTTCTGGGAGAATTGCAAAGATGCCTGTCCCGAAGCCCCCTGCTTCGTTGGACAACTCGTGCTCTGTCATTCACGACAACACACTCTACTCTTTCTCGCCCAATGGCTTCTTGTCCATGCCGCTGGAGGATAGCGCGAAATGGAAGGAACTGCAGATGGGTGTCAAGGTGACGGGAGCGACATGCGTCGGAAACCAGGCTGGCTTCTTTGTCGTCGGCGGCAAGGCGGATTCGGACGACTTCACCGGCCTGCAGAAGTACACGTACTCCACGGGCAATTGGAGCACCATTAAGCTTACGGATCAGGTCACCAAGAACCGACAATGGCACGCATCCACCTACATCCAGGCAATCGATACCATCCTCGTGTACGCAGGAAGCCAGGACGGGATCCGAGGCCCCTCCGCCCAGACGTTTACGATCAAGGCATCCGAACCCTATACAGTCCTCGGACACAAGTCGATAGCGCCACCGGCCATTTCACCTATTTTAATGAGTTGGTCCGATGCAGATGCTGCCATGCTTGGTGGCGGCACAGATCCTGAGCACGCCAAAGTATGGTTCTTCAACCCCACGGCTCTCTGGAGAGATTCCGGTGCCAGTTTAGCAGTGCCTTTCCAGAAAGACACGACATCAATGCAGGCAGTTTTGGTCAACGGCGACGACAGGTCAAAAAGCCTATACACCTTCGACCTTAGCCAATCGCCAAACAAGGTTAGCCGCATGGTTCTCCTGGATGCAAAGGGCACTCTTATTCAAAACTCAGCTGCTGTCACTCGCCGAGGCCTCGACAGCGCTATGCCCGAGACAAAGCGTGCTCTTAGTCTGAGTAACTGGCCCCCATACAACTCGACCCTGGCGCCCACGGTCACCAGACAGAACTTTGCCATGGCACAAGGCTCGGACGGTATGGTCGTTTTCTCGGGAGGCAACAGTGACAGCCCTCTTGCCATATTCAACGCCAACAAGAACGGCTGGGTCAACGCCACTGCGCTGTTGGGTGACAAGGAGGAAAAGGTGCTGTCTGTGGCTTCGACGACCACGTCCGCAACGTCGACGTCGACCAGCATATCATCGACATCAACGTCGGCTTCCTCCACCATACAGACGACGGCGGCTAGCACGACAACAGCAGCAACAGTACCCCCTGCTTCAACTAACCAAAGCAATAGCTCTGGTCCTAGTTCAGATGCCATACTTGGCATCACCCTGGGCACCATTGCCGGCTTCCTGGCGCTACTTGGCCTTATTCTCCTGCTGTTGCGGCGGCGGAAGAACCGTCGGAACCACGCTGAGGCGGGCCAGCCACGTGATGCCAGTCGCGCGCTATCTGATGAGAAGGACACTGCGGCTTTTGCTAATAGCACCCTCCCTATCAAGTCAGCAGGCCACTTCCGCGGTCACTACCCGCAGGGATCTCAAGAGTCATACTCATCCATGGCCATTCTGATGGGCCGCATGGGCAAGGAGAGGTCGGGCCCGTCGCGGAAGCCAAGCAATGACACGACACGGAGCTCTGCCAGCTCTTTACACAAGCTATTCAAGAGCACGATAAGCAAGCCCATTCCCCAGATGGCCGATCACCCTGCTCTTGCGGGGCAAGATGACAGGGGGGTTGCCTTTGCCCCAACCGTGGCCGAGCCTCGGCCGCGCAATGGCCGCATGGAAGCACAGGATGGCACTCGCAGGAGCTCTGGCTGGAACCGATACTGGTCTGGTGGAAGCGCCCTTCAGATATTGGGATTTGGGGCAGCCAGGAGAAACACTGCCAGCTCGGAACAGAGCTCTCACTACTCTGAGGCAACGAACAACAACAACAACATTAACAACCCGAGCAGAGTCACGCAGGACTCCGCGACCGTACCCCCCTTGAACTTCGAAGGGCGGAGATTCGAGGGGCGGCCGGAGGTCAACAGTGTCAACTCTGGCAGCCCAGTGGTGTCTCAGTATAATAGCAACGTGCCCACGGAAGGTATGTCGGGCAAGATCGAGCGTCCCGTATCCGCAGTGTCCTCCCTGTCTTCGGGCTACTCGAGCGGCATACCGGAGAGCATCAACGAGGCATGGGACGCCACCGGAGCGGGCAAGTCATGGGGTGCCGACCGGGCGCCGAGCACCGCCTACGCTCCAAGCCAAAACTACGGAACGCCGCTGACCCCGAGCGCCTCCGGTGCGCGGATGCCTCCTTCAGGCGTGAGCAAGCAGCCTCAGCTTGCCATGGCCGCTACGTCGTCTGATATGAGCTGGCTCAACCTGGGGGAGCAGTCCCGGAAGTAGGCCTGCCATTAGGCCCTCGACCATGATTGGCAAAGTAGTCCTCGGGCACGCAATTATTGATGGCCGGGTGGGCTTTATATCCTGAGCTGTTTCACGCGGCATATTTCTCTCTCTCTCCCTCTTTTAGACCGCGCCTGCTCATTTCTTCTCTATCTCTTTTCCTATTCATGATGGGGGGCTGGGTAAAGGCTGGACTTATTCGCATAGATGGTGCAAACCCAGGGGGGGTGGATTCCCAAAAAGCACCCTCACTCGCTGTCTCAGCTTTTCTCGGTCGATCGTCTCACATTTCGCCCGGGGCGACGCGCTCTGGACCGCAACACTAGGCATGACCGGCGTCGACATCTCTCTGTTTGGACATATTCGGCTCATACTCTGCGTCTCTGCGTCCATCTGTTTTTCTGTACATTCTAGACTCTGACCTGGACTTGGTCATTTTTTCGTCCATTGTGCTGCCGCTATGATACCATCACCATCTCCTGCCAGGGGTAATTCACTGATTTGGGAGGAGCAAGACGATTTGATGTAGGTGAAGATGGTGCGGGGGCATCCAAGGGGAAGCGGTTGGCCCCTGGCGGACGGGCGACCAAACCTGTATGTAAGGTAGTTGAGCAATACATACTAGGCTGGCTATGAGTGCGTTGCAACCTCGTGTGTATGTTCTCGATGGTGTTTGTGGAAGTGATATTGGGGCGTTCCTTCTGTCATACTAGCATGACATCGTGCAGTATGTTGCCTTAGTTAACTGGCGGAGTGTTTTGCGCCTGCCACCTAAACATACTCTTTCAGAGCGAAAACTGGCCGGAAGAGTGCAAAAGCCCCCGTCGGTGTCAACACCACGGCATAATAACCGTGGCCTGCTGCGTTTACGATGCCGTAGGAAAATGGGGACGTATAGGGTAACTGGTGCTCTGTACAAGTCAGCCGGTCCATCTGAGCGACCACCCGGTGCGCGGCCCAAGCCGTCGGACGGGACGGAGCACGAGGGCAGCTTCATCATCCCAAGAGCCATGTGCGCAGCGGAGAACAGCACGGACGTACGTCAGACCGTAAAGGGGAAGCCGTCGCGTTTTTTCTTTCCTTGGTGGCCCGGTGAACTTGTCGGCACGGAGTGCTTGGTGAGCAGTTTCGGACGGACGCCCATCGGTCGCTGGAAGCGGTGCTAGCGCGGGTACGGAGATGCATGGCATGGGCGCGGACTACGAGTACGATATGGGAGAAGCTTAGCGGGCCGGGCGACGGCTCGCGACGGTAATGGCTGTCGCGAGATTCTTTGGTTGGCAAGGAGTTTACGGGGTATGTCGTTCCGATGGTGAGGCGTTGAGACACATGCCATACCCACCCGAGGACGAGGTCGAGGACGAGCCATGTCGTGGCTCGGATTGGTGGGCGCAGTCGGGCAGATAGATCATTTGATACCCTGGATTGCCATCCATCCAGCCATCGGAACCAGCCCGCCCCGGACCATACAGCACTGTGAGGTCCGTACAGTAGCAACGACGCTGGCAGGAGACAGCGCTGCAGAGCATCTGACTCGACCCGCGCCAGTCGGTGGTGGGGAGAGGATGGCGTGCGCCGATGCTCGTAAGTCTCTTGCCGGCGGCTCTCTTCTGCCGCTATTGTGGCAGGCGTCTCTACTAGCTGCTTTGGATTGTTGGTAGCGAACGCTAGTCCCGGTCCCCCCAATCGATAACAGAAGCTGGAAGTTTTCGCCGACGCCCAGCGCAGGAAAAGTGAAGGCCATGATGGCGAGCGTCGCGCCGACGAGTGTGTCAATGGTCGTTGCAGGGCGACATGGTCCTCTGGGAGGAGCAGCTGGCGGGAGGTAGCAGCTAGAGACGGGGGAGGGTGCCTCGCCTGAGGTCACTGCCATGCAGCGTGGCAGCCCCAGTCAATAAATAAGGTAGGGCAGTGTTGCACAGCGGCGGTCTAGACGGTTCGTCCGCGGCCGGTCCCCCGTCTCGTGGTACTACCACAGCAACCGGAGAGTTGAATGGGGAAAAAAAAGGGACAGAAAAGTCAAAGAATAGCACGAGTAGGCCTAATTTATGTTGGTACGATGTAGCGGACTGCCCATCAGTCCATGCTACGAGTACTGCTGTAGGTGGGGGTCCCCTCCGCCGCAGCTAAGGCATCTTCCTACCTTGCTTTGCGGACTAGGGGCGGGCCCAGTTCGTAGAGGCCCCCCCAAGCCCCGAAGTTCCCTGAACTGGGAGGTCACAATTACCTCCATGCATGCATCCACCATTCTGGATGGCGCCCCCTCTCCCCACTCGGCGGCAGCCACTGCGGGCTCTGGTTCCGGGCCTCTGCCTCGCTCTCTCGGTCGCCCGCCGGCCCAGGAACTTTGTCCGTCAAACCCACCACCGCCAACCTCGCCGCTGCTCGACGGCTTCAGCAATTGTCGTCGCCGAGCCCTTCATTCGCTTCCCGCGGCCTTGAACTCGCCAGATCGACCGTCGCTGTCCGCCGTGGCTGCTTGCGCCAACCTCCCACGTCCGCCGAATTGCGGGCGCCCCTCCAAACCGGGCGACGACTTGCGACGACGATAAAGTGCCGCGTCGCATCTAGCCGACGGCCGGCCAGGCCACTCATTCAACCACCAGCGACGTCGCCTTTCGAGGGCCATCGGACGCCGGTCGCAGATATCGCTTGGGAGGAGGGTCGAGGCGGGGCAAGGGAAACGACCACCGATAGGCCTCGAGCACGACTCACGGGCGACCAAGACGCTCGTCGACGCACCACACCCGTCCACCCACCCATCCGTCCACCAGTCGCGGCGCGCGCGAATATCATGATGGCCTCCGCAGCTTGGGATGGACAGGACCAGCACATGGCCTCGGCCGGCGAGGACGAGTTCAGCCAGTTCCTCAACATGGGCGGCATGGCCAACATGCACCAGGGCATGCAGTTCGGCTTCCACGGCTTCCAGGACGGGAGCGCACACCCCATCATGGGCCAGCAGCGCCAGCAGGCCGACTCCGTCATGGGCGACACCGATCCCGCGCACATGATGCCCCGAAGCGACGGCCTGCTCCAGAACCACACGCCGGCCATGACCTCGGCCGGCATGCCCGCCCAGATGATGGCCACGTCCGCCCCCGACACCATCTCGAACATCGACGCCCAGATCCAGTACCTGCAGCAGCAAAAGTTCCAGCAGCAGCAGCGCCAGCTCCAGGAGCAGCGCGCCACCTTCTTCTCCATCCACAGCCACCACTCCGTGCCTCCCACGCCTCAGAGCCTGGAGATGCCGCCCGGCAGCGGCCATTTCTACTCCCAGTCCGAGCAGGTGTCCCGGCACTCCGTCTTCGACAGGGGCTATCACCAGCGCATGGCTGAACAGCAAGATGTAAGTCGAGGACTGGCTTGCAGCCCCGCGGTTGCTACGAGTGCAAGCATGGAGGGAATACCCTGCTGACAATTCCGTTTAGATGGCATTCACACCCCTCGTGTCCCCCGCTGTGACTCCCCTGGATCCGCACTTCAACATGGAAAACGCATTTACCGTCCCAGGCGCCTACTTCAGCCCCCTAACTTCGCCTGCCCTCCATGCCCAAAACGACTCGTCGTCGGCCTACGACCACAGCACCCATTCCAACAACTCTCCGGTGGAAATGGACCTCGAGGCTCCTGCCATTGCTCCCGCTGCCACAAATCAAGACCTGTCCAAGAAGGCGCGGAAAAACAACGCCACCAAGGCGAGAGGCAAGGCGAGCATCAAGAGCTCGCCCATCGCGAAGCCTCAGCGCCGAAAGACGGGTCCCAGCCCCGCCATCGTGTCCCAAGTGCTGAGCGAAGTTGACGAGCGGAGTATGCGGCCCGGGGATCAGGGGCTGCTGCCGTTGCCGGCCACCTCGTTGGACGGATCAGAGGAAAATGCGTCGGTGTCACCCGAGAACCTGACGGACATGCCTCCGCCCCCGCTCCCGAACCGGCGGTCGACCAGCAAATCTCCGTACATCCATCCCCAGACCGGCAATCCCCAGCAGCCTCAGCCCCAATCCCTGAACGAGGAGCAGCCGCAGCAGCAACAGCCTCACCCAGCGACGCCTGCTTCGCTGATGAAGCTCCCTGCGTCCAAGGCAGAGAGACACCCGACGAGCGGCCTGGAGCAGAACACGGTCACCGAAAACATCGAATCCCTCGAACTGCCCGAATCGATCTCGAACAGGCCGCTGGCTCCGATCAATACTTCGCTCATGTCGCCATCTCTGCGCATCGAGCCAAGCCCCGCCAGGGGGTCCATCCTCCAACCGCTGCCTTCGCCCGTCATCAGAGCTGCGGGCACAGCGTCTGCGAACCAGAGCCCACAATTGCGGCCCGGCTCATCTGGGCCCGGCGCGAGAAAGACGCCTCAGCTGGCCCCTCGGAACAATAGGAAACGCTCAACGGGCTCGGTCCACGCCTCGCCCGCGCTGCTTCCCAGGATATCTCCGAACATCAAGCCCCTTCTCCCCGGCACGCCGGGCATGTCGGCAGAAGACACGGCGTCTCGTCTGCTCATGTCAAAATCGAACTACCAGAACATCTTGGAGGGAAACACGGTCCCTGGAGTCTCCTACCCCAGCGAGCTGTCGACCAATCTGACGTCGAAGCGAACGTCGCATAAGATTGCCGAGCAAGGCCGACGGAATCGCATCAACTCGGCGTTGCAGACCATGGCCGGCCTCCTACCGGATCACCAAACTATCGCCATGGAAGAGGCCGAAAGGAAGGAGGCGAAGCAGGGCAACAACGTCCCCAACAGCAAAGCCAGCGTGGTGGAGAATGCGATTATCCACATGAAGAACCTACAGCAAGAAAACGTGGATCTAAAACAAGAACTCCGAGAGTTGAAGAACCAGCTGGACAAACTGCAAACGTCATCTTCATCGACGACATCCTAGGCGAGGCTTTGCAGCAGCAGGCAGGGAGGGCCACGCAGGCGTTTATGGGTGGGACGTTTCAGTATGGATTACGTTGGGTACTTGACGATGCATAGCTCACGGCGGGTGGTGGCCTGGGATGGGTCTTGTTTTGAGCGGCGTCCTTGGCGGTCGATTGGTTGTTTGGCAATGTCCTATATATAGACCAGTGTAATACAGACCGTGTCAGAGACGATGCGGGCAAGGGTTCTGGAAAACCCCAACTTGTAAGGACTAGAATATTCACATGAACGTATTCAGCGTGGACAAGGAGGGAAGCAGAGAGCGGCCCGTGACGTGTTGCATTATGTTTGTGGCTGCTGGGCCTCGTGCTGAGCCAAGACATCGACGTCGAGCTGCTCCATGACCTCGAGCACCAATTTGAGGCTGTCCATGAAGGAGTTGACGGCCACTCGCAGCATCCGATTCGTCGTCGCGCGGTAGTCCACCCGCAGGACCTGCGCCTCGTCGTCGGAGCCGGAGCCGGTGCCGGTGCCGGTGCCGGTGCCGACGGATAGCCGGCGGCGGACCAGGGGGGACAGCTCGGGGTCGACCTGCAGGGCCTTGAGGGCCGTGGCGGCGAGCCTGGGCGTGGGGAGCGGGATGCGCAGCGCTCTGGCAGCAGGGAGGTCGGTCAGTCAGCCGCTGGCGGCGCAAAACGGACGGAGGAATGTGGCGGCACGGGTGGGAGGGACGGACATGGAGCAGGGGAACTGCGGGTCGGGGGCGCTGCTGCTGCTGCTGCTGATGCTGGCCATTGCGATGGTCGCCGCGGCAGCATCCCGCGCGCGGATCGTTGGGCTCGGGGGACGCGACTCAGCAGGAGGAATGCTGATGAGGTCGGGTGTGTCGCAGGTTCGTCGTCATGGAGGGGTCGCTCACGATGGAGGTTTGCAGAGTCGGCGCGTGTGGCTGGTGCGGACGGAGGGGTCGCGGCAAGTACGAGTACGAACCACCTGGCGCGCGCAAGCCACAGCACCCTCCAGCAGACGGAAGTGTGGCGGCGGCCGTTGCAGACTAGGCCGTTGCCCCGTTGCCCTGGCGACAGCGGTCGGCCCACAACTGGACCGCTGGACCGCTGGGCTGTTTTGAGCCGGGGTGCGACAAGGCTCGGAAAACAACACAGCGACGGGACCAGCTCCCCATACAAAAACATCGTGAGGGCCAACAACAGCTGCCGTCCCCTCCACCGTCAGCATCACCAGCACCACTACCGTCCGCCAGCACCACTACCGTCCGCCATCGCCGCCGCCGCCGCCGCCGCCGCCCATCGCCTGCTTGCCCTGCCCTTGCCCTGCGCTGGTTGCCTTTCGCCTGCCGTGGCGCGAACCTGCGACACTGCTGAAAGACAGGCAGACGCCGAGCATACTCCTCGTGCACCTGCTCTTGTTCGCGGTCAAGCTCCGGTTGCGCATCTGCGGGTCGCTTGCTGTGCTGTCCATTTGGCACTAGTTGTTCTTGGCCTTTGTCGCGGCTGCTGCCCTTGGCCCCTGGACATATACCGCCCACAGCTTGTCGGCTGTCGCTGCTGAAGCTGCGTCCCGCACAGAGTACGCCGCCGTCCAAGAGCAGAGGAGAGCGAGCCTGGAACAATGGCTCCTTCCTCGAGGCACGCCCAGAACATGGGGCAGATCATCGAGTACATCCCAGGTACGTTGCTGTTGCTGCTGCTGCGGTGGCCCTCACGCCCCCATTCGACTCCTCCCCCAAGTTGCTCGTCGCCATGGCTGCCCGGGGGCACGTCGCATCGTTACCCTGCTTCAACCCCGAGCTCCCCGTGGGCCTCGACGCCGGACCCTTTCTGCTGCCCTTTGTCCGCCCGGCCTCGACGCTGACAGTCATCCCAGACCGGCTGTATCTCGCCGCCTACGTCCACCCGCCCACCGCCGACACCCTGTTCCCGAGCTCCGACTCGCCCGTCGCACCGAGGAAGAGGTCGCAGAGAGCTGCGGATGGATCCACGCCCAGCAGCAGCCGGGTACCGCCCTGCTACTTCACCGTCGACGACACCCTCCTGTACAACGCCTTCCACCACGACTTTGGCCCTCTGCACATTGGCCACCTGTACCGCTTCGCCATCCGATTCCACGACATCCTCGGCGCCAAGGAGAACAAGGACCGGCCGGTGGTCTTCTGGAGCGCCGCCGACCCGAGGAGTAAGTTGTTTCTTCGTTCAGCTGAGATTGCATGCGGGGATACGTCGGGCTGACGGTGAGCAACTAGGTCGCGCAAAAGCCGCTTGCATGCTGGCCTGCTACATGGTCCTGATCCAAAACTGGCCGCCCCATCTTGCCCTGGCACCTATCGCGCAGGTTGACCCGCCCCTGATGCCCTTCCGGGATGCCGGATACAGCCAGGCCGACTACGGCATCAGCGTTCAGGATGTCGTCTACGGAGTCTGGAGAGCCAAGGAGGAAAAGTGCTGCGACCTCGACAACTTTGACCTCGAAATGTATGAAAAGTTTGAGCGCGTCGAGCACGGGGACTTCAACTGGGTAACGCCGCACTTCCTCGCATTTGCGTCGCCGCAACACAGCCCTGTGGCCAAGATCACCGAGGGCTCGGAGCTGTACTCGACGCTCCCCCGAGACCTCGATGCGGTTGATGCCCACCCTACTCTGCCGCAGCCCTTTAAAAACGTCCTGACGCACTTCGCCGAGAAGAACATCGGCCTCGTCGTCCGGCTGAACTCTCAACTCTATTCCCCGTCTTACTTTGAGGCCCTCGGCATCCAACATCTCGACATGATCTTCGACGATGGTACTTGCCCACCGCTGACGACTGTTCGCAAGTTCATCCGGTTGGCGCACGACACAATCACGGTCAAGAAGAAGGGCATTGCTGTCCACTGCAAGGCCGGCCTGGGACGTACAGGATGCCTCATTGGGGCGTACCTCATCTACAGACATGGCTTTACCGCCAACGAGGTCATCTCCTTTATGCGCTTCATGCGCCCGGGCATGGTCGTTGGTCCTCAGCAGCACTGGCTGCACCTGAATCAGGGCACCTTCAGAGAGTGGTGGATTGAGGAGCGCGTCGAGCGCAGGCTACGGAGAGAGATGGCCGCGGCCAGTGCCGTGCCTAGTACGCCCATCCGCGCCATGCAGAAGACGTCACTTCGCAATGGCCAAACATCGACGCCTCCCAACCGGAGCCCCTCGAACCGCACGCCTCTGAGCGAGGTGGACCATGATCGCAACAACGTTGGCGCCCAAGAGGACTACCTGCCCGCGCCCACGCCTGGCCAGCCCCGGAAGACTACCCGCACCGATCGCCACCACCCGTACCAACGGTCGACGTCCTTTCAGACCACGGTAGAGGAGGAGCAGGGCATCGAGAAGGAGACGGAGATTGTGACGATGCACCGCCGCTCCCAGGGCGCCGAGTCTGACGAGGAGATTCACCTCAGGATGCGGAGCCACCGCAAGGCGTCCCAGTCCCCAGGCCGAAGCGACAGGATGACACGGACAGTTAGCCAGACGACGTCGACGGTATACATGATGGGCAACGACTCTTCTCGTGATGCCGAGAACATTGGCTCCATGCGCACCAAGCAGGTCGACCGGGTTGCTAGCACGCCAAGTGTCCTGACTAAGGTCCGCGGCAGCAAGCGTGCAGGATCCGAGTCACCCCTGAGGGCCAAGGACTCTGCTGGCATCCGAAAGACGAGCGGTCGTGTCGGCAGCGCCAGCGTGGCAACGTCAGCAACGGCCGCCTCGACGGCCCGGAAGGTGTCTGGATCATAGGGGACCAGCCCTCTTCGGACCTATCGATGATGGGCGAGCGGGCGTTGATGACCACCTACTCGGGAGGCAGTTTGTGACGACATGCTTGAAAGACCACATTTTAACGATCATGACGACTCACGTACTTTGCATGCATACATGAGGGGCGTTTTAACCGGGCACACTGGCGACGGGACTGAAGGGGGAGTTCTTTTCAAACCATTGGCTTCTTGCATGCGATGAAAGGGAGGCCGTTTCTCCTTGTTTCCCGACACCTCGACGGCCGGGCTGGAAGACGCTTGGTCGAGGCATCCACGGATACCATCTGATGCCAGCGGAACGGGGGCAGGCTGACAATGACGACGGCGGCATTAGCGGTGGCGGTGGCGGCTTCATGAGTTGTTCTTGACGAGCTGTGATGGCGCAAACCGGGGGCAAATAGGGCACGGGATATCGTATATGGTGTATTGTTTTGAGTTGATTGTTTTAAGACTTTATGGTTTTGGTTCTGATTCTGGACGTTTCCCCCCCTTGCACGCATGGTGGCATTGGTTAATGCGTGGAGTGAGGTGATGGTGATTGCAACAAGCGGGAGGCGAGAGAGAAGCAGGCATATACAGCAGACGCATGGGACATGAATTTACGAGTTACTTGTTCAACCGCGGGCTTGTTTTGTGAAGCGACGTGCACTATATGCTGTCTAGATGCTGTATGTGCTTCCATCTACCTTGTATTCAGTACTGATCGTGGTATGTTCCCGACTTACAACATCAATGTAATTGCAACTATATCTCATCATTCTCATCGTTTTCATCGTCGTCATCGTCGTCATCGTCATCATCATCATCATCATCATCATCGTCATTTGGGGTAGATGCCCGTCGACGCCGTCTCGAGGAGCTGGTGCGTCCAGGCGCGCTGGAGGGAGGCCAGCTGCGACGGCGGGAAGAGGTTCTCGAGGCCGTCGTTGAAGTCTGCCACGCATCGGCCGTGTGCACGCATCCCGTATGCGGCGTCGGGGTGTAGTCGTACCTTTGAGGTCCTTCAAAAGGTTGGTGAACTTTTCCTTGTCTGTGGCATTTGTTGGCAAGATATCGGACGTAGTATAGACACGCAAAGGTCCAACTCACCAGCAATGACCCATTTCGTCCGCAGGCCAATCTCCCGTCTCCAGCTCCGCTCCGTCGTCGAGTTGGTCCTCGAGCCGTTGAGTCCGTCCTTGGCCCCCTTGCCAGACGATGCCGACGACGATGTCGTCGTTCTCGACAGGCCCACCCCGATGGTCGTGCCGATGAGCTCGGCGGCCATGGTCGAGCAGAGGAGTACTACCGCGACTGGGAGGTCAATGCTCTACGCATCCTCAACCGATCGTAGAAAGACGGCCCCGCATGGCGGAATAGTCCCTGTGGTGAATGGAAAGACAGGCAACGTATGGGGGCTTTTTGAAACAGCGGCTGGCGAAATAAGCCATTAACAAGGACATCGTGAAGGGCATGGGGTGCAGCATTAGTACACACCGCTCATCACGTGACGAGAGATTGCATTGATATCCAGGGATCCAACTGAGATGTTGGCATTGGCCGTAAAAGGCACCCTTTAAGTTGAAGAGTTTCTGTGTATACTACTCCCTACGTATTATACAATGCATGGGGTGGATGCAAGTCCCCTGCCAAGCCTTTCCGCCACTCCAGGGTCCAGTCCACATCATATCACTTTCACCAAGCGGCAACTTGTTAACCTAAATGGAATTTGATGTTTCCCCACGGAAACTTGTTCCCCTATTCTTCACCGTTCGAATCATTTCTTCTATATGTGCGAAAAGTTTGACGACAATTCGTGACGGACATGCTCGCGGTCACGCCCCGCGAGGAAGCTTTTGAATACTGGTCCCTGATACAAACAAAGCGCCCTACAGGGCTACAAGGCCTCCGAGCCCAGCTTCTCGTCGCGTGCAGGTCTTTACACGTCGAGACAGCCCTCTCGAGGGGCCTAGTAGACCTTTTTCTTCTCGTCGATGCTGAACTGGCCGGGGCCGCTGTTGACGAGGAGCAGAAGACCACCGACAATGGACAGAATCTGGAAGAAGTCGTACTTGGCAAAATCCTTGTGGGGGTGGTGCTCGTGCAGCTAGAGTGAGGATCAGTATGGGTTCGCGGCGCAAGAGCGCGGGAAGTACTCACGGTCCAGAAGTTGTTGACCAGGAGGTTGAAGATGCTCAGGATGACAACCAGGAGGATGGCGCTGAACTTGGCCTTGAAACCGACAACGACCATGATGCAAGCGCCGGCGCCGAAGAGGGAGACAATCACGCGCCAGATGGACCACTGGCCGCTGAAGACGAAGCCGACGAAGAGGAAGATGAGCAGGACACGGCCAGCCAGCTGGAAGTACATCTTGCGGTCCTTCTCGTCGATCGAGGGGAGTCCGGCGAAGGCCTTGGTCTTGCGGACCCATGAGTCGGACAGCACCATCAGCAGGCCACCCAAAACGGACAGGTTTCGGAGGAAGAAGTTTAGGTCAAAGATCAAGCCGTAGCCGAGGGCCTGGGTGACGACAACTCCCATGAGACCGGCAACGGCGTAGTCCGAGTGCTTCCTGATGATGACGAGGACGGAGCAAGAGACCATGGCGATGACGTTGACGATCAAAAAGACGTGCGTGATGCCGTTGGGGACTGGCACACCACGTGTCAGCAGATGAGGACTCCAAACGAGTTGCCAGCGCAAGTCTTACTGTGTCGGTAGTCGTGGAGGTAGAGAAGCTGATCGCTCCATTGGGTCATGATGCGGAGGGCATCTTCGAGGAACGTGACGACAATCAAGAATCGGCCAATGGCTGGCAGGTAGCTAGAGGAAGGGAGTCGAGTGTCAGCGATTGGAATCCGGTGCAGGAGCGCCGAGGTGATGTAGCGATGCTTCGCGTGGCGACCGGCAGAGGGACACTCACGGCTTGATGGGTTCGCTCAGGTTGTCCAGCATGTCCTCCACCTTGCTGGTGTACGGCCGGATCTGGTCGAGGATGTTGCCATTGGACTCCTCAGCCTGGCCGGTGGCGCCGTAGGGCGCAGGGCCGCTGAGGCCATACCCGGATGGACCGCGCTGGGACATGATCTGCGCGCCGCTGCTTCAAGGTAGGTGGGAAATAAACGCGTCGAGCTCGATCCGCTGCTTCGAGGCGTGTTGTAGGGCAGTCGACGACCAGAGCGTCGCGTCCCGAGTGGTGCGTTGCGCCGACGAGGCTGGTGGTTATTGACGGATCGCGCGTTGAGACCAATGGCGCTGCAGCTGGCGGCGGAATGAAGGAACCAGAGCTAGCTGGGCGTGACGAGTGGGAGTCGATGCTGCAGCTACCGTTGCCGGGAGTTGGTGGACGAAAGGGAGACAAAGAAGAGGCGAAGGTGGAAGAGAACGAGGACGAGGAGGGGCTGGAAGAGGAGGAGTGGTGGTGGTCGTCGGGCGAGGTCGATCTGGTTGGATTAGACAAAAGGTCGCGGGTTACAGGTCTGAGCGAGCTATGACCTCAAGGCTCAGGCTTAACATAAACTGTGTCCTTTCTGAAATCCCGTGATGGTGCATGCTACCGAGGTGCCCACTTTTAACCAGCTTGGGCATGACGGTGGCGGTTCCAGGCGAGGTCGGTACCTGGGGAGCTTCCTCGCGGTACCTGCGTGATCTGGGGCTCGGGGTGCCTGGTGCAGGTACCTGGCCCAGGCAGACGGAGGCCCGAGTTGTACCGCCCGGCAGCCTTCTTTGGTCCCCGCCCTCAGGTGGCGTGTCCAGTGCCGCTCAGCGCCCGCTGCGGGGAGGCTACAGGCCGAAGCGCCTAAGCACGGCACGGTCAAGGCGCCGACGCCGCTCTTCAAAACCTCCTCGAAATGGCAATGCTGTTGCTTCGTGATGGACAAGACAGAGCTTGCCCCCCCGGAAGGCCTTGCGGTTGTAAAAAGCACGGCAGGTTCTGCGTACCTAGTGCGTAGAAGTATGGAGTATGGACCATAACAATGATAGTGTCAGACGGTCTCACTTGCGTAAGTTCGGCAATGGCTGTCATCGGACCAGGCACGCGCAAAAAAAACAGAATCCGCGCAAGACTCATTTATCATTTATAACCCTCTGCATTACACATCCTCGGCGTGCTTCGTACTCCGTAGGTGCTTTCCTTACTTCGCCCTGCATCGCCGAACCGCAGAAGTTGAATATCCAGTCCTCGGCGGAGTATGTACCCTTCACATCCAACTTTGCCGGTGATTCTCTATCATCACGCCGTCCGCGGCTCTTCGAGGATCTTAAGCCCTCCTGTGTCATCGTACTCAACCCTCCCCTCGTCCACGGCTTTTCGCATTTCCTCTCGGAGGACCGTTCGCTCACCCGAGACCGGGTCCCACTCCCATCCTTCTCGCATCCACATCCACCTCAGGTACGCCCGCAGCTCCTTGTCCTGCGGCATGACTCTCATCCACTCTGGCTGAAATTCAGGTTCTCTCCCCTTTCCGTTCCAATCCTCGGCACGTCCCAGGAGCTCGTCGCGGCAAAATATGCGCCAGCTGTCAATGGCATACTTGCCCTTGGTCATGTGCCCGATTTCCCAGGCTTCAGGGTCCCCGCCGCCATGATTCGGTGTTTGCAGGGTAGTGTCGGGCGCATCAGAGAAGCCTTCTAGGCTGCTGTGTGATGGCCCGACGTCCCGTCTGTCGTAGTTCCTAACCCTGTACCGAACGTCTGGTCTCGGCGGTTGGTCTAGAAAAGCGGTCGCATATTTCTGAAGATAAACAACACGAACAACCGCCAGCCCCAAATGACGAATTATGTCTGACAGCTCTTGTGCGTTGGCCGGGTCAGCCAGCTGAGAAGCCGTGGGAAACCTTCTTTTGACCTCGTAGAAGACTGGTATGGCTAGTCGCCCTTTGGTCTTGATGAGAAGCGTGACGGCGACGAGCAGCCACAAGGGCTCGTGGGCGACTCGTTCCTGGACGATGCCGAAAAAGGAAGAGGAGAGATGGGGGAATGGAACACATGAAACTGTACCCGGCGGTGGGCGTTTCGGAGAGATCTTGATTGGTGTCGATGACGGTGTCGAGAAGTAAGGAGAAAAGACCAGCCTCTGGGGCGGCACTGCCAAAGTGCTTTCGACTGGATTGCTGCAGTGATTACTGTGAGCACAGCTTGGGGAATCAAGCCACTGCAAACGTTGTTGCGCCAATGACGTCTGATGACTGTTTGAGGGTAGGTTCGTGGCATCGGCCTTCTGGCACCACATGAAAGGTGGTCCGATTGAGGTCGTCACAACGGCAGGTATTTGCCCACTGCTTGCTCGTGTGGGGGTTGCATCTGACCAGAAATGTGAAGTTGTGCCAGCAGAGCGTCTCCCTTTGGCATGAGGTAGCCCGGACCCAACGCCGACATGCCCGATCTTGTGAGTTGGCAAGGATAGTGGTCGGATAATAGGATCCTTTGCCAGCCCTTTGGCAACAAGGATTAGGCGGTCCGTGTTTTCCCAAGCCCTTGATGGTGCAGCGCTGTCGCTATCAAGACAGTTGAGGATGTGGTACACATGGGTGAGAACATCGATGCCTTCGAGGCCATGCGGATCGCGGTAGTGTGACTGCTGAATTGATCTCGCGCAATGAATCAAGTAATGCCAATCCTCATCCGCAGCCAGCAGGCTTTGACTCAGGAGCCGTTGTGTTTCGCCATGGGGCGCTGTGTCGGACTCGATGATGTCGCGCAAGAAATCGCGGGCATCGTCCCATACGTCGAAGGCGGCAAGGATGTTTTCGCCAAAGGAGATTGTCATTGTGGTGAGTTATCTCGAGAGTTGTATAGAGATGGCAGCCACTGATCGACGTGCATCATCGTGGACGCTCCTGACAGGTCGAGGACACGGCAAACACTGCTTCACGATCAACGTCAATTGAATCTGTGAACATCGTTAACAACGCTGCAGGAGTGGTGGGTCTCGGGCACTGACGCAGTGTTAACGTGTTGAGAATTCCTTGGCTGCCAGCAGCGGTTCAGAGCCAGTGGAAATGCGGTTGGATCGCTTCTGCAGCAAAACCCGTGCGGTGAGGGCGTGAACGTGACCAAATCTGGCGGCAGCAGTGATTCACTGAGGGTAGGCAGCTGTCGGCAATCAGACCACGGCGTTTCAAGGCGTCGTCACACTCACAGTCGCACGCGACGCTGCCGAGAGCTGGGTCGCGTGATCTGCGAGGCATCGTTCATCAATTCGGCAGTCGCGAGATCTGTCTCTGGCACCTACTCGTAGCCAAGACTGCCTTCAACCCTCAACTCTCTCTCTCTCCGCATTCATCTTTCACTTCCTGCATCTCTCGCGATTTCTCGCGAATCACCGAGCACCTGCAACGAGTCAACGACGCCACCGCCCACGTGCACCCGAAAGTCTCCTGTTAGCCTTATCTCCATGGTTCCGCCCGTGCCCACCAAAAGCCAAAAGACAGGTCACGTGAACCCGCACCCGGACCCATCCCTCCAGTCGGTCAATCAATCTCTCGTTTGCGCCTCCGCCGCTCTCCGTCTCCCATCCCATCCATCCTACGCACCCCCTGCCTCGACGCCCAACGTCGCCGCATCGCACCCTACCGAGTCCCGATTCATCGTCACTCACCGAAATCATCCAAGAGATGAGTAGTCGCGGCGGGAAACTTGCCCCCGAAGTCAACAGGTGAGTCTCGCGCGACGTGCCTGCTTTTGCCTCTGCCCCCACGTCCGAGCTGTCGCCGTGATTCTCCGATACCCGGTATCAGCCTGCTGACCATCGCCACAGAGCTCTGTTCGTCAAGAACTTGAGGTAACTCCAGTCTCAATCCGAAAGCGACCGACGGCGCAACTAACCGCGCATGGGATTTAGCTACAGCGTCACTCCAGAGGAGTTGTTCGACCTGTTTGGAAAATTCGGCCCAATTCGGTACGCTTCCGTCGACCATCGCCAACGTCAAAAGACGTTCCTCGCTAACTATTCATCGCAGCCAAGTACGCCAGGGTATCTCGAACTCGACGAAGGGAACGGCCTTTGTCGTCTATGAGGACATGATGGATGCCAAGCAGGCTTGCGACAAGCTGAACGGCTTCAACTTCCAGAACCGCTATCTTGTCGGTACGTAGTCCCCTGCGCACGCGTTGCGCCTCCCCTCAGTAGCCTCAAAAGATGATTGCTGACAAGCCACGCAGTACTATATCACCAGCCCGACAAGATGGCCAAGTCCAAAGAGGACCTCGAGGCGCGCCGCGAATCTTTAGCTCAGCTCAAGAAGCAACACGGCATCGATTGACAATCCGACCGGCCTACGGACAGCCTGCAAGAGAAGCCATCTTCGTCTGCGGGCCGGTCTCCGAAGACATCCACGTCTACTTCGCCGGATCCGAAAACGATTCTACGAAAGGGCACGCCGGCGGCCAACAACGCGGCCGCCAAGGGACATGCCGCCACGCGGGCAGTTCGCTTCGCCGACGGAGTGCGAACTGCCGTAAAATCGTGTGCCTGATTGCTGCCTCGCCGTGCCACACAAGACGTTTCCCCGGTGGGGCAGCGGCACATTCGCTCTTGGTCTTGGTCGGCTCCGCGGTCTTTTTTGGGGTGTGTTGCAAGTCTTGGGCCTTGGGCCGGGTACCACTCCTCGAAATGCGTTTGGGGTCATCAGGTTGAACTGGGAATTTCAAGGTCTCGCCAGCAAGTGACGATACGTCAAGTCACTACGAATTGTTTTTGTTTCTGGGGTAATTTCGCTAGGGGTTTCGCTAGGGGGTTAGGCAGAGGGTCCGGGCTTGCTAGATGGTTTTGGTTCCGGGGAGTCGACCTACGAGATGCCGTCGTTTACAATCGCAACTTTGTTTTGCTACATTTACTTTTTGACGAAGCCCACAATGGCGGTGCTTATTACCCCGTGGAGGAGTGAGTTTGCGGGTGACTCCGTGTCGTGACCCCAGGAATATGGATGTCCCTCCGGAGATACCGACGAGGACCTCGACTCCCAGCGTACGAGTACTTGGCACAAGTCCTACCGTGACGTCAAGCCGTCGACGGCCTCCGGTGGGGAGATGTGGTAAATGGTGCACAGGCAGCTGCAGTACTTGGGGCACGCGTTCGTGATATGCGTGCGGGCGTACCTTGGTGCAGCACTCTGCAGTCATCGGGCGAGCCGGAGGTGCAGACGAGGAGTCCCATCGACATCGAGGGAGGGATTGCTGCGGCTCCAGGACAGGGTCTTGACTGTGGACCGGTGAAGCGAGCTTGGCTCTACCGGGGTGAGTCGATGACGCTTTGAATCGAGTGACGTCGAGAATCGATGACGGGCGGGCGCCATGGACACGAATTTGCGTTTGTGCTTATGGTCACTTGACGACGAGCGCATGCGTGCCGCAGTGCCCACCACGGCGCTGGAACAAGGGATCTCGACGAGACGTATGTACCTTGTACGTTGGTACAGACATGCATCACCCGAGATGCGAGGTACCAAGCACCTACTCCGTGCGGACTCTACTCCGTTCATCCCTAGGTATGACAATGCCCTCCCGTTCCATGGTTGGAACCGCTGCTGGCATGTACACGTCCCCGTCCCTTGGTCGCTGGCTTGATCGAAGAAAGGGCAGTCTTCTGGAAGAGTGCCTCGCGCGGCCTGCGCGTTGGGCCACGTCGCCTTGGGCAGCAGCAGCGAAGTCCGGGTATCCAGCCGGTCGCCCTGGACGCGGCCGCGAAGATGGCAGTGTTGCGGCATGGGCGAGGAGGAGGCACCGGGGCCGGCGTCTTGGGCCGCGCGGTCGCAGAGACGGCCGGGCGGGCTTGGGCTGGCCGCTGCGCCGTAGGTAGGTAGCATGGTAGGTAGGTACCTAGGTAGGTAGTCCAGTAATTAGGTGCTTGCCACAGGCATGGCACCCGCTACGGTGTCGCCTGGAGCCTCAAGAGGCCCAGCGGCTCACTTCCAATCGTGGCTGAGCCGACCGCCCCCCCACGTTTTCCCCCGGCCGCGAGTCGGGCCCGGCGCCGCTTAAACTTGTTCGCCGTGGTCGGCGTTGGCGCTCCGAGCGACCGTCGACTCCTGTCCGTTCGCCTGTCCGTTCGCCTCTCTGCTCTATATCGTGCAGACAACGGCTGGACTTGCGGGCCCCCAACAGTGGCGGATAGCAGACCAGATCGGCAGCAGCAGCAGCGCCCGCGGGCCGCGCGAGCGACCGCCTGCCTCGCACCACAGGACGTACGTGGAGGTTCATGCCGGGCCTGTGCTCGTGGCCTGCAGGGCGACGCTCTGGGAACTCGCCAAGTTGACTGCCTACCTGGGGGAGGGGACAGCGAGTCGGCCCAACGGTCAGCCCACCCGACGCGCCGGATCCCATCATCCTAGCCTGGCCCTGGCTGGCTCGAAGTGAGGTGATGATGGCTGTCGGGAAGCCACAGCCCTGCTGGGCCCCTGGTTGTTAGTCGTGGGACTCTGCTGACCGCGAGACAGCAAGTTGGTCCTTGCCGACCCCAAGTTAGAAGCCCGTCTCGTCCATATTCCAGATATCGTGAAAGTCAAGGCCCTCAACCGCGATACATTCCGCAAGCTTCTGGAAATAGATTTCTATCACAGTTGCCTCTTCTGATGCGTAACGAGCTTCATCAAACTTCTTTTGAAGCTTCCTTGTATACCTGTGGCGTCGGATAAATCCGGTGGTCTAGCGTTGCTCGACGGTATCAGGGGCTTGTGTAACATATTAGATATCATGTTGGGGCCTATTACTGGTTGGGCCTCTTTATAAGGTTACCCATATGATTTTGCTCATCTAAGGGGTTGGTCATTATAACGAGCACGCGAGCTCGGCTGCCGAGTCGAAAGCTTCAATCATCCCGTCATATAGCGCCATCATTCCCTTTGTCGTCTGATCGGTTCCAGTCCACAACTTTCCATCCTTCGTGGGAAATAGTAGGCCTCTCAATTTCTCGGCCAATCCGCAGAGTCCCTTGAACTCGGGTGTAAACTCGGCAGTGATGTTGCTGAAATTTTCGGCTTGCATGTTCTCTGTCTTGCGTCTTGCCTTGTCCACGGGTCGACCTTGGATCCACATCCGTAATGCACTTGTTTTGGGCAGATCTAGCTGGTTTTTACCGGCAGGAACAGGTCGCCTGCATATTGCAAGGAAAAGGAAGGTGTAGAAGAAAGATTCGAGGTCATGGCGATATGTATGAGGATTGTCGGGTAGGTATGCCTGCAAGACACCGATGGCCTGGAAATGCGGCGTGCCGACGCTTTCGAATTGTCTCCATGGCGCCGTCACTGGTTTCGCAGCATCTAGGTCAATCAACAACCCCTTGGCTTCGTCGTTGCCGCAAGAGCCCACGCCGCGCGAAGGAATGATGATGTTCCCTGGACATATGTCCTGGTGAAGAATACCCCCATCCAGATACAGGGACCGATGGGCCCTGACTGCATCTCGCAACGCGTACAGGAGCCCGGAGACTGACTTGAACCGATGGAGTGACTCGCCAAGCGGCGTCACGACGATGCAGCTGAGAACTTTGCCGTTGGTTGTTGCGAGTCCCACATCTTCATTCCCGGAGACTTCAGTCGTACAACCGGCCGCTGACGGGGGACTGACCTGTCCGACCGCGCCCGTCACGGTTCGGAGTCTCCGCGGAGTACCAAGCACCAAACCACGACGCCAGTCGCTCGTATTGCATACGATCCGTTCGTAGACGAGCTGTATTACCCCCCAGACGCGTTTCTCTGCGGTCAGTTTGAGCAGTCCAGTCTCAGACTTGTCGCTAGGATCCGTCCACTTGACCTTGACTGCATACTCCCAGTCATTAGAGCTTGGGGCCCTGGCACGGTAGCAAGCGAGCCCATCACCGACGATGGTCTTGTCGATGCGAGCGAAGATCGGTGGCTCGTCGAAGCAAAGTTCACCAATGCCGCCCGTACCGTCAGGTCCGCATTCGATATACTTCTTCCCGTAATTGTCGTTCTTGATCAAGTCGCCCACACCAAGCGAGGCATCGTCCATGAGCAGGTAACTGGCGAGAGTGTGAACGAGTCGATCAGGTGCCTTCATAACTTCCACAGCCTTGCTGCCGTAGAGCCCCGACCGGTCGAACACCCACATCTCCAACATGTCTCCGCAAATATGAAAAGCGTGAAGCAGCACGCGGGCAGGTTGATGAGAGAACACTTCCTTAGCATGCTCACACAGAATACGAAGGCCCGTCTGGTATGGACCATCGACGCTCATTTCGCCAATAGCAAGAACATTCGACCATGTAGGGCTGTCCTTGTCATCGACACACCTAGATAGTACCAGGGAGGACCTTCGTGGCCTCTCTTCCAGCCACGTGAAGTGGGCGGGTGTATCCCCTAGCACACTGTAGGGTGGAATGGCAGCCTGTAGACTCCGGAGCCAGATAGCAAAACCCTCGCGTGATCCAATGTCTGGCCCCTGCGGCCCACTCATTTCTTGAGCTACCTCCATCGCGGTGTCTGACCAAGGGCGAGCTTCGAGAAACTTCGCAGCGAGGCCTTCGATATCAATATAGATGTATCCGTCGAAGTCACTGATAGCTTTATTATCGTTCTCACTCAGGCTAGGCGAACCCGCGGCCATGCCTTCAATCGGGTGGGGGGGACCGGCGGCGGCGGCGGTGGCGGCATCTTCATCTCGAAGCTGCTCTGGACTGGACATGTTGGCGAATGAGGGGGCGAGTTGTGGATAACGAAATGTAGAAGGCGAGAGCGCGATAGCTCTTAGAGATATGATGGTTGCACTCGGGTTGCTGGAGCAGAAGAGGAAAGAAACTGGTTAGCTTTGGTGGTTAAGTGCGGGGTTGATGGGTCGACCAGTGGGGAAAAAGTAACGCAATTCTGCCCAACATTGAGAGAACGACGGCCCGACTCACCTCTGAATGGTCATTAGTAGCCTCGTCATATCGAGCTCGTTCCAATTTCCAAGTCGTACCGGGAACAATCGGGATGCTACCAGTTATTGGTGGTGTCGATATCATTTTGATATGTGACTAGGTCTGAGCCGATAAACATGGGCTACTTCGTTTGCCGAACGTCTGATGTCTACTAATGAATGGCCTAGCGAGGGCATGCTTCACCGAGAATGCTGTACAACTACCCGTGTCTACCCCTCCCCTTTTGACTCTTTCCCTATATGGAGCTATATCTCGGCTCGTCCAGTCCCTCCTCATGTATAAGAACCCTGAACAGCCGATCTAAAGCCACACTCTCTATCGATAGACTATTTTTGAGCTTAAAGCAGCCTTATTTTTTGTTCTAGATTATCAGAAATTCTACCTAGCGACTATGCCGTCCTTCAGAGAGAGCATCATAGCGCCGACTGAATACAATACTCTTCCACACATAGGAGACGCTTGGCGTGTTCCGGGCGACTATTCGGACGATCTTGAATTCCTTCGCTCTCTCCTACTCAAGCACAAGGTTCCTAGCCATATCTGCATCCGCCTGGTCCACAAACACTTTGACGTCAACGACGGAGAAGCCATGGTGATCAAGGACCTCGAAATAGCAGATAGGGGCCGTCTCTCTGTCCTTCGTCCGACGCAGACTGTGGCTGTTCCTGTACTCTACGGCATTCACTTCTTGGTTGGCTATGACGGAAAACTTCAGCCGTATGAGTATTCTTCATTACCCGGCCCCGATACGTCCGCCCTAGAGCCCTTCTTCGCAGAATTCTGCGCCGCTGTCCTCAAACGAGGCCTGCAACAGAAGCTTGGGTTAAAGATTGGCCGCCCTGATAAGCCCGCCAATGTCAACTGGACAGAGTTTGAGTTCCCCGAAGATCGGAGCACTATGATGGTTCCAGAGGGCTGGCCAACACCTGACGGCGACTACGAAGTCAATGTTCAGACCGAGTTCCACGCGAACCCCGTGGAGGACGATGAAGGCTGCAGTCATACTAGCCGGAATTGTTCCCACTATTGCAACCACCCCATCAAGAATCCCGGTGAACTTTTCATTGGTGGGAGGAAGGTCGACCCTGATTCACCATTCCACCAGGTCTACCGAGCGGTGGTTCAGGTGTGGTGATTGCGATTTTAAATTATCTTCTTTGTCTTTCTCTATATATCTGCCTATCTGTCCTAATGATTGTCGTCTTAGTATTGTGGTTTATTTTATCCCATAGCTCACTAATATATGCATACGTGACATTCCGTTTAATATGGATTGAGAGCGTATTTCTAGTACGAGTAACACCCTATCCACAACCTCTGATCTCGTCATCGTTTGCTTCCAGACTTTCCGTGCCTGTTCACCTTCTCTGGGAACGCACGCCCTCTTGTGCACCTTCCAGTCCGCCTTCTAGTGTTCTTTGCCGGAGTATGCCACCGCATGACAACGTCCGCAGCGCTTCACTCCCACAGCCGTGCCACATGTTTTGCACAATTTGACCTCCGCGCAGCAGCTATTCCGTCCTAAAAATTCGTCGCGCATCCCGTTCTCCTGCCGCATTTCCTCCATCATCAGTTGCATTTCCCGCCTCATCTTGATCTCGCACTGCCCTCTTCCACATAAAGATGTAACCCACACGACAATGTGCGGTGGCGCTCCATGCAACATAGATATTGGGCTCTGCAGGATGTCCGTCGCAAACCGCCCGAAGCATTCACTCACAGAAGCCCCCGACGCTCTGCGACATGCTAATTCATGCTCCTTCATAAGAGGTATCATAGCCTGCACGAATCGTTCGTCACATTTGGCATCTCGTCCGGCACGGTTTGCCTCCGTGACAAGGCTCCGGGCGATGCTGTGGTTGTGTGTCAATTGCCTGGCGCCGAATTGGCATACGAGCTCGACTCGAACCATGGAGGTTGCCATACTTTTTCTGGGTGCTGTAGAAGCTCTGTGTAACGACGCATGCGATGAAAAAGACAGGACACTATGCGTCAACTCCAGATTCCGTGCGCCAACATGCCACCTCCAACCTCAAACTTTCGTTCCTCAAGGCTCTTTGCACAACCCCCGATGGGTTGCCTCCCCTGTGTTACCGTAACGCTCGAGATGTAGATAGGGATACCGTCACGCAAAAGGTCGATGCGGATTGGTCTGGCTGCTGGCTGGGCATACCGGGGCCTGTATACGGAGTACGAAGTACGTTGTGTTAAGGGCCGCGCGGCACTTGTCAATGAAGCACTCATTCTTTGACTTCTAGTAACAATAAAATCGGGTTGAAGTGCTGCACTACAAGATAACTAGCATAAGAATGTGCGTAGTGTTGTGGCCTTTCTAATGATCTACTTTTCTTGCGTCTTCCTGCGATAGCCGAATATTCGTAGAATTTAATGCCCTTCTGGGTCTACATCTCTCCAAGCCAAAAGCTCGACGAACCAACGGCCCAACCCGCACCCGCCAGCCAATGATTTAGATCACGTGAATCCGCCTCGCCTTCCGGCCCCAAGACTATGCAGGCTCGGGACACTTCCGGGTCGGTTAAACCAAGCCGCTCGCTGATGTATACTACAGTTGTTCCAGGCTCTCGGCCCTGATCCAGGAGGGTGTAGCAAACTGCTACAGGACAATGCAGGAGTACGGGCCCATAGTAAATTAGTAGGGCGATTCCCTTATACCGTCCCATAGCAATCCTCACCGCCTTGGCCCCGCCCGAGGCGCCGTGGGCTATCGCGAGAGACTATAGTGATGATTTTGATGCTGTGTAGCCTCGCCGGTAGTCATATTATCCCGTTATTCTTATTATTGCACGATACCTCGGCTAAGATCTACGTAGTAGCTAACGCAGCCAACGTAGCCTACGTAGCTAACGTAGCTAACGCAGACCCCCTGATTGACTTAGACTAATTATCGCTATGAGCGTGGCCCGAATCCCGTTAAGTTCGTGATTAATTGATATATCTCTGTGTGTCTGTCTTTGCTGCCTAGGGAGCCTGGAAAAGGGATTCCTTTTATCCTCGCAGCTGTCCCTTATCCCTCTGTTGCCCCTATTCATTGTTGGCTGCTTATGTGTGTTAGTGGCGTCAGACTTTAATTGTAGTCCCTAGCAGCCCTTATTGAATCTCGAGTCATCAATCCAACGAGGCGTCATTCTTCTAAGGAAGAATGCCCCTAGCCATTGTCTTTGAATATAGACCTACGAGTTATTAATATAATGTGGCTGCTAACAGTGCTGCCTAGGGGCTGCCTCGTTAACCGGTTTATCCGACATACCCCCTTAGCTAGGGCCTCTTTTCCAGGTCCTAGCTATAACTGACTTTCTCTGTTAACGAGCTCTTAGGGCCGCCGAGGCTATTTCTCATCGGTTCTATTAACCGGCCGCCTCTTGCCCCTAGCTTTAACTCGAGGTCTCGTCTATTGCCTTATTTAGGGCGCCGTTAAGCAAGCTTTTCTAATAGCTTCTCGCGGGCTTCTTCTATCAGGGCCTCTAAGGCTATACGGCCACGGATATCTTCCATCCGTAGCTACCTAACGAATTCAGTATGCCGGACCTTCGGTAACGCCTTAGTCAAGCTGTCTATAACTATCTAGCTAGTCTTTATCTAGCGGACCGTAATACGGCCGCCTTAGACCTCTTGCCTTAGCTAGTATTAATAAATATTAACGTGCCGTAGTTACGTAGTTAGTCTAGCTGCCTCTTTAGTCACTAGCCTAATAGTAGTAGGTAAACAGGTACGGAAGCATCGGGTTAGGCCTAGAGATTCTAAGGGCAAGAGGTAAAGAAAGGGGTTTTTTTATTATTATAAAAAATAAAAATAAAAGGTAAGCTAAGTAAGTAAGGTAGCTAGGCAAGCCAGAGCTAGCCCAGTTTCTAACCCCGGGGTTAAAAGCAGCCAGCCTAAGCCAGCCAGCCTAAGGCAGGTAGCTAGGCAAGCCAGAGCCAGCCCAGTTTCTAACCCCGGGGTTGAAAGCAGCCAGCCCAAGCCAGGGCTACGGGGCCAACGGCGCACCCGCCCCTTGGTGGCGTGTCGACAGGCAAGCATCATCGTGCAGAACCCGAGCCTGCGGCGTTGTCCTCTTCCGCCGCCGTCGCTTGCATCTCTACTTCGTGCGTACAGGCCCTGCGACTCTCTCCCCCACCCACTACGCCAGACGAGGCCCCGCCCTGGACATCGTGGGACTTCACTCCTACACCACGCACAGGCACATAGACACGTACGCCACACGGCTCCGCTCTCCGGGCCCTGGCGTCTGACCTGTGACTCTAGCCCGCCAGGCTGCGATGTGATGCTATGTATAGTTGCATACGTTCTCCCCGGCTTCACAGCCACGCCCCCAAGCGGCGGCTTTCTTCCTCGGCTGCACTGCTCTGCTCACTCATCGTCCGAGCCCGCGTCCACCAAGCCACAAGCGCGGCCATGCAGTTGGTCACCGCCGCCCGAGTTGAGACCCAACCGCGGCTCAACTGCCGGTCTCGTCCGGTGATGATGAATCAAGCACGACGGCGCCTGAGCCGAGTCGGTCTGGTCCCTCCTCCAGCATCATCACGGCCACCCTCCGTCCCTCCCTTTCCCGCTTTGTTGACCGTCCCCGGCTACCTGCCACAGCCAACAGCTTGGGGTTTCTGCACTAGGCTTGGACTGCTTCTCCTGTGCTCGGGTTGGCGTATACATTCTCTTCCCCGTCCGTTGGTATAAAGCCCCAGGAGTTCCCACCATGGCTCCCATCCCGGCGCCTGTGCTATACATACGGAGGTGTCATGTCCCTTCTCCTCCCCTCATCCCTTCATATCCTCGTTGGCCCGATGTCTGCACCGGTCTCCGGGCTCAGTCGACTCTCGCTCAAGGAGATGCCTCTCGCAACCCGTGCGCAGGCTAGGATGGCTTCGCAGGCTATGTGTAGCCAGGGCCCGGACCAGGAGGAGTCCGGCTCTGACCTGGAGAGCGACTCTGACGTCTCTGACCTTGACGACGACGACGAGACTCCCACGGTTGTGCGGTCTCCGACCAAGCTTATATACAACCTGGACCAGCTCTCGGAAAGGAGGCGAGCCGTTGTGCGTGATGTCTTCAGCGAGCCTCCCAAGATTGCCCTGCAGCGTTGTCGCCGGATCGACAACACATACGCCTTCCAGATGACGGAGCTCGTCACCAGGTCTATCCGGATCCGCGCCCCTCATAGCGGCTCGCCCCGTCTGAGTTGCACCTGCGGAGAAGAGGACGCGCCTTGTTCGCACCTCGTCTGGCTCCTCGACCAGCTCCAGAAGCAGACGCTCTACGACCACGACGACGGAAAGCCCCTGACCATGACGGCTGAGGGGCTCGCCGAGGAGATGGGTGACCCGTTCCAGAAGATCGCGGATTACCACCTCGACGTTCTCGCGGATGGGCTGCACTGTCAGGTGGTGGTGGAGCCGGGTGCGTACTCTGACGAGGAGATGGACCGCCATCGGGTGCTCGAGTCACGCGAGCTGCTCTCCTCGATATACGGGATGGATCCCGAGGACTTCCGCCCAGATATCTTCACAAATCCCGAGCCTGGGACCAAGGTGCTCAGACGACACGACCTGGACTGCACCGTCTTCCGCATGCTCCTCGACAACCACCACTTCTTCCACTATTTCCTCTCCCTCTCCCGCTCTACGGACCCCATAAACGACCCCTTCCGCAAGATCGCCCAGCGTGCTGACCACGTCCTCCGCGATCTGGACGCATACTCTGCTCAGTCTTCCCCCTCGGCCACCACCACCACCACCACCACCGCAGAGCCTCCCGCAGACGTCTCCTGGGCAGCCCGACACCTCGCCGGCACCGTCCGGCTCATCAGGAGCGCCATCTACAACCGCGACAACCCCCCGCAGCTGCACGAGGGGCTCTCCGCCGCCCGCACCCTCGTCCACATCCTCGCCGCCGTCGTCGCCCGCAACCGCGACGTCCACCCGGGGCCCAGCCGCCGCAGCCGCAACCTCTACCTCAACCTCGTCGGCGACCACGACCAGGACTTCGTCCTCGCCGAGCTCAACCTCCTGCCCCCCGAGGCCGCCAGCGCCTTCTTGCACACCCTCGAGGCCGTCCACGACCAGATCGGCCTCCACGGCGCCCCGGCCTCGTACGTCGCCAAGCTGCGCGCGCTGCTGGCCCGCCTGCGGACGTCTACCGCGGGCGCGGGCGCGGGCTTGAAGCGGCATGGCAAGGGCCAGGGGACGCACCGTGGGTCCAAGCGGATGAAATAGGAGACGGCCAGACGCCGTTGGACCGAGTCCTCGACTCCCTGCGGATGGAGATTTGTGCTCCGCCGTCATCTGACGGCTTGCCTTCTTGACCGCTTCGGCACACGCGGGCCATGTGCCTTTCCCCCACCGCTGTTCTTCTCTAGATCATTACATCCGTTCCTGCAGTTCGCAAAGACCCGAGAGCTTCACCGCTACGTTTACTACCAAGCGTTATTCGCGCATACGTCCTGTTCACCGGTACCCTCCTTTTTGGTGGCGTAGTGAGAGGCGCCGCCGCCCCCTAGGGTTGTTGAACAAAGAAATAGATATTCCCATTTGTCTCCCGTCGCCGCGTCATGTGCTATCCAAGGAAACCATGCCCAAGGCCAGAAACCGCCCGCCACGTTGGCAATACTCTGTCAAGTGATGCCCCGTGTGTTACACAGTGACCCCGCTCGCCGCGCGGAACGCCTCGAGGGCATCGTAGACCTCCCGCAGGCTGGGACGATTGTAGTAGTTCTCGTTCCAATCAGCCCTCTTCATGCCCTCAGCCCGCTCCTTCAGCCACGCCTCCGACGCCTCAATCTCCCTGGCCCACCAGTCCCGCGCAGTCTCCTGCACTTGCTGTGCCGTCGACATGCCCGTGTTCTCGAGCTCGCGCAGGACCAACCGGTCTCGTTCCCTGACGATGAACTTGGTCAGCCCGGGCTGTCTGCCTCTTGTGCAGCGGTCGATGAGATCCCGCATGGGCTGGGGCGTCGTGGTGTATCCGGGGAACTCCACCAGCGGCTCCCACCGATAGGAGAGCCAGACGGCAGCCCTCTGCGGTGCGCTGCTCGCCTCGAATATGCACCAGAGCACGCGACCCAGCATGTACACCTCGCACGCCTCCTGCTCTCTCCGGGTCAGGCATGACCACGGAACGTTGTACCCCCTCGAGGGCCAGATGTAGTCCTCGCCTTCGCCCATCTCCTCCCAATCCGGAAGCAGTTCGGTGAGAAGGCTGGCGTACCTGCCCTGGACTTCAGGGTCAAGCTCCTCGTCGATGGCTAGGAGCCGCACGTATTCAATGGCGTTGACTTCTGGGGCGGCAAATTCGCACCAGACGCCTCGCTGCTCAAAGTCGATCATGATGGCATCCCAAGACTGAGAGAGCACAATGTTGTCGAGCCGCAGGTCGGGGTAGAAGATGCGCGACGTCTCACGCAGGTGCAACAACGCAGAGGCCAGCTGAACGGACCATTTTATTTTGTCGGCCAAGGATACCTGACCGTGTATCTGGAGGAAGGGGATGAGGTCCCGCAAACTGCCGTGAACGTGGTTCTCCACCGTGAAGCCGACAACAGCAATTTTGTTCCCAAAGCTACATTTCTTGGTCACCAGATGGACCGGCCGGGCGATGACGTTTGGGTGCGGCGGAATGACAAGCAGCTGTCTCAGCTCGTGAAAGAGGTACTTTGTGTAGCTCGTGAGGGCTTTGAATATCCACGTTTTGCCTTCGATATTGACGAGGCAGACGCTGTCGTGTAGCTGCGACAGGTACTCGACGTCTTCGATGTCGACGGTAGGGGGAAACTCGACGTCGCCGCCCCAAAGACTGTGCAAAGATGACACGGAAAGCAGCTGGCGCTCCAGATAGTGAGTCGGAGCGATGGAAATTCGCGTCTCGGCAACATTCTTTGGCAGATTTTGGAAGACAATTCGGGATCCAAATGGCAGGTCCTTGTATATCTGTGATGTATCCTCCAGAGTCGACGTCCAGTGCTGCAGGATCCGGAGAACGTGGCGTGTGATGCCCAACTGAGAAATCCGCGATCCGTCTCGGGTGTAAAAGGTTACATCGAGATCAAGAACGTTGCGGAGCTCGGGAGAGAGCGTTGCGGGCTCGGGGATGAAGACATCGACCCGATACGGCCGGATCGAATCGACAAAGAGTGGCACCGCGTAAATTTGAGTCCCGAATGCCGTACATCCGTCAATACGCCAGAGGGGGCTGTCAGGGGGTTCAAGGCTGTCGATGCGGTTCTTAGGGTTCAGCGAAGACTCCAACCAGCCAACCTCTTGAGATATCTCGAGGTTGCGGGTTGTGGGGTCGAGATCAACGCTCGAGAACGCAGCCGTGGGATGAATGACATCGTGGATTGCTTGCTGGCTCAGCTCCATGTCGTCCTTGTGCGGGGCAGGTCAGCCTGAAACCGTGGGAGTTGCACTCAGCAATTCAGTGTCGCTCTCTGACATGGGACAGGTGCGAATACTGACCTCTTATATGCAGCAGCCTGAATATATCAGGCTGTATATATCCCGGGATGCGCTCACAGAGATGACCTTGGGCTGACAATGCGGACGGCGGCAACGGCTTCGTTTCACATTCCGATGAAGAACAAGCCGATGAAGGAACCGCCAGGCGCGACGATGGAGGTTTCGGAGATGCGGCGGCGTGCGCACGCGATGAATCCTGCCTGGACTCGGCGTTGATGTTGTCGGTATGTAAGCGGGACAGTGGCGTGTTGGAGGAGATGGGGCCAGGTTGTGTTTTGCAACGGCCTTGATTTGGTGGTCGTCATTGATCACATGATTGGGCTGTGCCATACCGATTTATGTAGGTTGGGGTGATCACTGAGATTTGGGCCGGGGGGATGCGATCCCAACGGCTCAGCGCAAGGACTTTGGGTGAAGGAGGCGACTTGTGCAACTCGCCTCGTTCGCTTTAGTGTTTTTGGCCGGGAACAACTTCATTTTCCCATCACGTTTCTAGCCAACGCTCGGACACGTTTTGGCGGTGGTCTTAGCTCCCGCCGCCCGCCTCCGGCTGACGGACTGGGCATTGATGACTGCAACAGGCGGAGCGGCCCAGCCGGCCGAGGCACCAAAATACCTCCACCCGAGCCAGGCAACGTTGAGGTGTAAGACCATGCTTGATTCACATGCGTAGTCTCAATGTTTTGGACCGGGTCGCGCGTCGACTCGTAAGGCCGGCCAAGATTCGACTTGACAAAACTGCCAGTGCGGTTCTCTATTAGCACATGTGCATGCCACTGGAACGCTGTGAAGGCGTCGAAGAATTGGCCTCATAACCAGTACTGACCGAAAAAGCTTCCCGACCCTCTGTGTCTGATTTCGGAACGAGGAGCCGGCAACGAGCGCAACTGTACTCTTGGGAGACTCCGCTCGTGCTCGCCGCCCTGGGCGCCTTTGATCAAGATGATGTTGCTGTAAGGCGCCTTGCGGTTCGACCTGATCTCGTCATACAATATGGATAGCCAGGCCTCGTATTTTGAGCAAGGTGGCCCCAGAGTCACACCGCCGCGTTCACGTTACACTGAAAATAGCGGCGAGCGACGCCGAAGCACCACGGACACCATAAAATACTGCACCGGGCAGAATTGGTAGAATCTTGTCGGCGCCACAGAAGCATATCTGTAGGTCTCAACGCCCGCTTGACTTTGAGCGGGAGTAGAGGAAGTATCCTCTTCAGGAATCGGGAATGCGGCTCCAGCATATGCAGCCAGTGTCGGGGCCGACGTGAATGTGAAGAGCCCGACAGTAGGGAAATTGAGAAGCAACTGTCAACAGCAAGAGCCAAAGGATCAGAGAGCATCATGAATGGAGTATATTGAACAGAACAGGGAAAGGTGAGTCCCAAAGGAACACCATATCAGAACTGGCCGGGCGGAACTGGTTGGTAGGGGGCTGAATGGAACACCCATCAGCCACCTGCACAATCGGCTGGGGTATGTAAGCCACTTGAGCACTGCACGCAATATGAGGTATCTGAGGCTTGGTGGGGGTATGCAAGCGAGTGCAGTGTAGACAGAGCATCATGGTGAAGGGGGTCCTCGGAGGCTCAGCCTTGTTACCGCGGCAGTGTCATGGAACAGACGGTGAGGGAGCACGCAGCATGACTGCCGACGTTAGGTAGGTCTCGTCTCAAACAAGACCCACTGCGTATGACCAGGGCGACATGAATGCTGGCTTATGAGTACACCCCAGGCAACCATCGGTACCTTTGCTGGCCGTACCTGAACGTGGAGGCACGGCATAAGGGCGCTCCGGGGGAAATCCTCCAACGCAAATGTTGACCGGACCTCGAGGGCCGAGCCGCGGACGCATCATGACTGCCGGTACCAAGAGGTCACGGAGCTTGGCAGCGCCGCCTCGTGCATGTTGTTAGGAACACCCTTTGGCTGAGTCTGACGAGTGGGTGTGGCCAGGGCTGCCGGACAGAAGTCACCGTGATACCCCGGATGAGAGCTCACCGGTCTGGTCGCTTAAGAGTTCATGGCATGCATGGGCCACCAGATCGATCGAGGGCGTGACCACCTTCCAAGCCTGGCCAAGGAGACCCAAACCGTTGGTCAATGATTCGATGCCGCAGGCGAGAAGTCAGCACTGACAGCACTTCGCAGCGACGCAGAAAGGGGGGATCCGGTGGCGTCGACGGGAAGAGCCGAGACGGTCCGCAGCGTCCAGATTTCCAAAAGAGGCCAATGGCGGGTTCAAAGCGGTGTCCGGCGACGCTCCGGCGAGGGGCTGACGCAAGCACAGCCGCGCTGTAGTAGACCGATAGCGGCACTGATCGCCTCCCTGCCTACTCCGTAGTCCGTACTTCGTACTCGTACTCGTAGCTGGTCGACGGCTGCTGCGGTTTGCCGGGCACAGACGCCGCAGAGGATGCAGGCGGTTGGATGTAACTGCAGTGGTCGGCCAACGCGCCCGGGCCATCACGAGATCCTGCGGTGCAGGTACTTTGGAGTTTGACACCTGAGGCCTCGACGCCTTGCGTACGAGTACGTGTGCTCGTGACTCCGTGGATTCTCTGGAAGGTGCGGTGGGTGACGTGTGGAACTTTAGAGTTTGAGGCAAGAGCCACAAACGGCCCGTCCCCACCTTACCTGCCAGATGCGATGGGCTACCCGCTAACCTAACCTCCGCGTGAGGCCTCAGCCCAACGACAACTTCGTGAACCGCAGGCTGCAGTACCCATCGACGCTATCCAGTGCGTCACCCGCACCAGCGCTTCCTCCCTGCCCGAGATTCCGCCTCGTTGGAGCCGTGCGGCCGACCCCCGTCGGCCGCCTGCAAGATCGGTGTCCAACAAACATGTCTCGTCTGCACAGAGCAGTCCGTACCAGTACACCAGACAAGCCGTCTCACAAGAGTAAGCATTGCGCCCACCACCCATCAGCCCCCGCTGGACCAATGCTGACGTATCGCTCATCACCGGAAGCCACCCAAGATGTCGACGATATACTTGTACAAGTATACATACGGCTGCAGCTGCATAGCAGGTCGCCTCATGGCGAGCAAGCAAGCTGTCGGCCTGTGGCTGGAGCGGTGGCCCGTCCCAGGGTCGTGCCCCCCGGTCACCAAGTCGCGTGAGCCGTGCGAAGATCTCCCTGACCCCAGCGCATTCCCGGATGTATGTACGGATACGCCTCACCGTGGATGCACATTGGCTCCTCTTCTTCACCGGTCCCCGCACCCAAGCCAGGCTACGTGGCTTGCGTGCCGTCTCACATTAAATCAGAGTCCGCAGCAGCACGTCCAGGACAGCTCGCGAGTACTCCGTACTTGTACACTGTCACGGCTCAGTGGGCGTGGGCTCCCCAAATGGGCGCGAGAACGCCGGGCTTGTATGTGAGAATGGCAGAAGCACCGACGATACCATGGAACGGCCGCTCATGCTCCAACATCTTGACCAGCTGGAGAGACCGCCACGAGTTACAACGCATTGCCATATTATTCTCAGCAGGGTGCCGCGTGGCAATATTTCCTGCTCGAGGTCACGCACACGTTTATACCACGTTGCCCGCGGCGCCAGGCGGCCGAGTCTGTGCTTTCTCTCGTTTGCGCCACAATGTCCTGCGAAGTAGTCCGTAGTCCGTACTTCGTACGTCGACGCGGACCAACGCTGCATGGCGCTGGCTCCGAAATATCTTCTGCGAGAACAAGGGAGCAGCTCAGCTACTCGTTGGTCAGCAAGAAACGGCACGCGCGCAGGCAGCCTTGACGCATTGCGCAATTGGGTACCAGCTCGGGAATGCCATTTGGAAAAGCGCATTGCAACCGACAACCACGATCTCGGGCGAAGCACCTGGATGATATACACGCACGCTCAATACTAGCAGATCTGCAACAACGCATCCGTGGCGTGATTATGATGCTGCTCTGACGACAGCTGATGGCGGCCGCCCAGATGCACGCATCTATGGACTCGGGACTCAACCGTTCAATGAAGGCCACCCCATGTATTGAGCCGGCCCGATCGGGAAGCCACGTTGTGTCTTATGCTGCAATGAGGCAAGCAGACAATGATCCCAGCCGCGGAGACCCCCTTGTCTGCCCAAGAGTACCCCTCAGTCCGCCCAAATACAATTCAGCACGGAGCGAGCGAGCCATGGCATGCTCTCGCCCTCCTCACCGGGCCGCCTCTTTTCTCCCTGGGAGCTCGACTATCGTCGCCTCTCGCGCCAGCCTGCTAGCCAGCCACTCGACGGTCCCGGCGCTCATGCATATCAGCGACACGGAGCAGGCGTTGGCCCGCGCTACCCACCACCCTTGCCGGGCAGAAACACACCACAGCCCCCCGGGCCACCAGCGACACGAGCAGCGCCCAGCCGTCGTGCCAGCGACAGACAGCCAAAGGCCCGTGGAGGCGGCGCTTCTGGAGCGAACACACCACCAGCGCCTAGGGCGGTACCGTCACCGACCCCTCTGGGCCCCCAGCTTGACGCCCAACACTAGCTGACTCCATACTTACATCCCGTCTCCGCCTGGAGCCCCCCGCCAGTCTTTCCCGTCTCCATCGAAGGCGCCGCCGTTTGTCGACAAGTCTCTCGTCTGGCACTGCTGCCAACTGCGCTCACTCCACCCCAAACGAATGCACGACCGGATGGCTGAGTCCGTCCCGGCTGTGGTCCGGGTGGAACCTTAGCTGGTCGACCCCCTTCCCCCCGGCTTCGCGGCCGCGCCCCCATCTGCCCATCTGCCAGACTCGCGGCCTCGTTGTACCTGTCTGACGTTCCTTGCTCCTTGTGGACACTCGATACTTTACTTTCCACGTGCTGGTACCTTGGCCCTTGGTCCTTCTTGCAAGCCAGCTGTTGTCCGACGCACCTTTCCTCCCTGCAGCCATCATGGTAAGTGGTCCCTGCTCCCCGGCCGGCGGCAACCTGCATAACAAGATATATCACCAATCCTCCTCCCCTTCTCACTCTTCCCTTCCCACTTGGTACCCTGCAGAGCATTCTATCCTCGCACCTTCTCAGCCTCTCCTTTTCGACCGGACTCGCATCCGACCCCTCCATGTACTGTAAAGAAACCCACTTTCTCCGTGCCTCCTCCCGGTCTCCTTTGACCAGCTTCTCACCGTCCCCTCCCCTCCTCTCCACACATGAACCCGTGATTGACTCGCAAGATAGGAGTTTCATCAGTCATTGATCCACAAGAGACCTCGGTCCTGTGCTGAGGCCGAAGTCTCTTCACCTCCGTTGCAGTCATTCCTCCCCTTGGTGGATACGCTATACACGCCACCTTTTGAATTGCAAACCCTACCGGACCAGGTAACTCTGTCTTATGGATCGTCTTCCGGCTTCCAGACCTATGACAATACCCAACTGGCATATACATCTACAAAGAGGCGAAGACTCGACAGCTACATTCCCATGTCTCAGGGAAGCGGCTCATCCTGTGAGCATGGCTGTGACGAGAAGCCAACCGACTTAGACTCTTTCAGCCAGCATTCGGATGATGCAGCGGCAATATTTGCCTGCTGGCCAGACTCAGCAATGCCACCATCGCAACCCCTGGGGCTACCTCTGACCAAGCAGATGACTAACTTGAGTCTCCTGCTATGTCCCTGTCCCGGGTTCAACTGGGGGCAGCCCGACGGTGTGTATTCCGCTATTTCCTCTGTGGCTCGGCCCCTATACCAGTGCAAGTAGTTGACTCCCTTTTAAAGGTTACTGCCCCCTTCCAGAGGCACCAGCAGCCGTGTATGACCCCAGCCAGCCATATGCCGCGGAGAAGCAGCCGTCCATGCATGTGCCGTCACAAACGATATCGCACGAATATTTAGAGACGGGGCAATATGGCACTGACCGAGGAGCGCACACCATGTCGTCCTTGAACAATCAGCCAGAGCCAGAGCATTTGCATCTGGCATCACCACCAGGCAGCGCAAAAGGGGCAACCTTCCGTCAGAGCCAGTCAGAACCTGCACTGTACACGAATGAGTATGATGTGCAAGGTTTACTGCTCTCCAATACTATGGGCTTTCCCCCAGACTACTTGACCAGCGACGACCAGCCGCACGTGAATCATGTCTCCGGCTTCACTGGCACATTTGACCCCAACTCCGAGCCATTCCGAGGCATCACCACAGGCGCAGACATCTCTCAGTTCAGCATGCTAGTCTCTGGAGGTGTGATGGAGCAACAATCCTGGGGCGAAGCTTCCCTGCAGCATCAGCCGTCAAACTTCGACATCCTGCTTCCAGATCAACGGGGCGGCAAGAGGGGCCCATTTAAGGACCCCAAACTTCGCGAAGAGACGGCGCAAACCAGAAGGACCGGCTCATGTATCCGGTGCAGAATGCAACGTATACGCGTAAGTGCTCCTGGGAAGCTGAAGTGGCGTCTAGAACGCGCAATGTCCTGCACTAAGCAGATGTCGATGTGGAAACTAACGGTCCGCTCTTAGTGCGAATCCGATCCCGGAGACCCTGGAGGGATATGCTTGACATGTACAAATGTGGCCAATACGAAGGCAGGGCGCTTCCCGTGTCTGAGATACAAAATCACGGACATCAAGCTCTATAAGCCCGGCCAGGTCCCCGGGTACGAGTGGACCCGTCGATGGACAAACAGCATCACGGACCCAATTCAGAAGTGGGCATCGTCTGAGGTCAAGGTCATTCGCGTATCCGCTGGCTATTCGCCGAGTTGCATTGAGTTGCAGGTGCGAAGGTTCATACCCCAAGACGGCGACAAGCTCGTGCGAACATGGGACTACCAGGGAATGAGGAAGTCTGTTGAAATTCCACCCTATGCCTTGATCGATCTGGACGCAGCAAAGTCGACGTACTCGGTACACATTCAAGACATCATGACCGACACCATTCAGAAGTCATTGGACCGCCCCCAGGGACTGCTGTGTAAGACGTACCTTCGGGCTGTACGACTAATGCGCCATCCGTCGACGTCGATGGACTCGGTCAAGCTGCTCCGATTGACCCTCACGTTGTGGGTTTCCATTCGTCTTTCGACGACATCGAGCTTCATTGTTGGAGAGGAGACGTTGGGCATGCCTGGCAACATCCTCGATGAGACGAGCCCCAATGCTGGCAAGATCCCGATGCCTCCCGTATTGGGGGCGCAGCTGGACCTTGTGCTGATCCATCACATCCAGACCAAACTCCGAAGAGAGATGCTGGAAATTCTCCAGAAGATGGTGCTCAAGAATAAGCAGGGGACTTGGCTCGTAACGTACTTGGTGACATTCATATTGCTCCACAACACGGCTCTCATTACGGCCCACGATGCGGGCTACGCCCACAAGCATGGCATGAAGGTGAGTTTGGGCGACCGAGTTTCATTGTTCGGCTCAGGCCCTCGATCTTTAGAGAATTGCAGGCCACGAGGCCCCATGCGTATTTGCCGCTGACGAAAGAGGTGCCAGCGTCGCTACGCACGCGAAGACAAGGTCAGGGAGTACCATCTTGGTGAGACAAGACCCTTCCCTTCCGTGTGAGACATCGTGGCTGATATGGCTTGGCCGGTCGCGTCTAGGGGCAAACATCCTACTCGCCCACTTCCACTACTGTAATAAGGGCATGTATCCATTCTCGGACGAATGCAAGGACAAGGATCTGCGGACGCTGGCAGATCTAAACGACGACGAGATTCAATACGTGCACGCCACCCGGCATTTCGCTAAGCGGCACCGTAAGTGCTTGACCCAGCCCTCTGCCACAACCGGATTCCCGGGCCTACGCTAACGTATGCATGGCGCCCGTGCAGGACGGGAATGGGAGCAAGTACGGGACAGAGGTGCGTACGAGCAGGATTTCTTTTTCGTCAGCCAGCTATTCGACGAGAACTGGAAGCCACAGTCGACGATCTAAGCCATGGCTGGGGGGCGGTGAGGTCGTGTTGGTGTCGATGCCGCCCGGATGTGGATTGCAGACACGGAAGTAGTGGTCCGCTGTAGGCTTGTTGCAGAAGCAATGCAGGAACCCCTCAACGGAGAAGTCCGGCCCGGCCGGGTTGCTGCGGGTTCGCCACCGGCTTCTGGTGGTCATCTCGATGGGATGGGTTGAGATGAGGATGTGTTGGTCTTCCAGTCCCTCGGGGCCGGACATGACCGGAGCCATTTGTGGAAAAATGGGCTGCGACGTACGCCGACTCGCCTGATAGTGTAGTATACTTTGTATGTAGCTACTTCTGGTCTCTCTTGTCTTCCCATGCTTGTCTGCAGCTCCTCGGCCGCCTCCCTCCCCAGTCATACGAAGTAGTTTGAGCGTCGATTCGGCTAGCTGCCGCCGCCGCTGGTACTGCGGATGCTGCCCTCGGATGTTTTGTGTTCCACCATGAGCTTGATATTATCTAGGCCAAAACGCGACGGCCGACTGCTTGCCCAGCCCAGGCAAGTACATGCGTACGAACGAGCGCCCAAAGCCGCGCCAAGCTCCGTTCGCCAATCTCGTTGGCGAAGTGTCACTGCAGCCGGCACTCGCATCTCGTCCGATCGCGGCCCGGAGCTTGATTCGCTCGAGGCCAGGTCCCGGATCCCCAAGGAGCCGAGATGCGTCGTGCCCCTGCTCTCCACGGCCATCTCTGTGCGTCGTCTTCATCAACCATCACGGTGCGCGTGCCCAACCATTGGGGAACGGCGCCCGTGTCGGTGCCGGTAGCTGGTTCAGTTGACAGGTCGGGTCGGGACTCGATTGACAACTACGAGTAGGCTTTCAAGCTGGGTGTGACGGTCCAGGCCCCCTTCCCAGTTCCCGGTCCGTGGATTTGCGCTTGCAGCCCGGCCGGATCCACAGGCGTGCAGCATGGGCCGGGTCCAACGCCGGCAGCCGCAGCGAGACACCCGCGGCCCCCCTTCCCCCCCCCATGCCATCATCAACAATCTCCCCCTTGGCTCTTCAACGGTCTGGACCCTTGCCCTTCCGCCGGGTAGGTTCCGGTCGATAGGAAACGACGGTCCGTAGGGCGGCCCCGTTGTTAGCCAGCCAAGGCTGCCACCGATCTTTCTAAATCGAGACCCCGGATCATCTGTGGCTGACCTGGACGACGACGAAGTTCCCACGAGCATGCGCATCGCCCTCCTTGCCCACCCAAGCCGATGCCGCGTAATTGGTGTGGATGTCGTCTCAGTCGTCCGCCAGACCGTCATCCTCGCAACGTACATGTGAAGGTAAGGTACCTTATGGGATGTGTGCAGCCGGGTGGCGCCGTCATTACGCAGCCGAAAGTGTAGAGTGTACCTGCATCCTGGGGGCCATGTAAGGTAAGTAGCCAGCAAGCCATACAGCTGGGTAAGTCCAGAACAAGGAAGCAAACAACCAGGAAAGAGGAAAGGGGTACCAGGCGCCTGTCTGTGATTCAAAGTTCTCGTCCTCTCCTCCCACATAAATAATAGTCCGCTCGCGCAGAAAACTCACTCACTCGTTCCCACTGGTCTCTTCATTCATCCAGGTCTTGAGTTTCCCACGTTGTGGCGTCAGGTTTTAGCCAGCCTCGTGGGTATTGATGCATCAGAGCAGAACCTCGAACCATAACCCCATCCCGCCGTGTGGTATGGATGCCATGTGGCCAAGTGTCAAGAGACGTCAAAGGCTGACATCAAATCAGAGACGAACCCCAATGGCGCAATCTGGAGCTGGACCCGTTGTGGGTTCACATATTGCCCAAGTTCAGAGAACCTCTTTCCCAGTTCCGTTGAAGGAGCTGTCAAGGTTGCCTGCCGGGTTTCCAGCCGTACTCGATTCACCATTGTCATGGTCAGGATATCAGCTTGCCCAGCAAACTGACTACATCCTCGTCCTTGACCAGCATGATGTGCGAGAAGTTGAACACGCCCTCGAGCGGTTCAAGAGTATGTCACACGCGACAGCCAGGACCCGCATGGCCACGATGACTGATCTCCGTGATAGAGCTCGGGTTGGACGGCGACCTCATCACGCGAGAAAACTTTCCCCTTCCAAATTTGGGCCCGAAGCTGAACCAGATTCGCTGGGACATTCACGAGGGCAGAGGTTTCGGTCTCATACGAGGCCTGAACCCACGAAAGTATCCAGTCGAGGACCTGGCCATGCTTCATCTCGGCATCCAGTCGCATGTTGCCAACCGCCAAGGCCGGCAAGACAAAAAGGGCAACATGCTCGGTATGATAGTTCCGGTCCAAGTGTGAATGCGCACTGACAGACAAACAGTCCACATCGTTGCGGACGACTCTTCAAAGGAGAAGTCAACACATCATCGCCATTCCACGGCTCCAATTGTAGGGCAATCAAAAAAGTGGCACAGTGCAACGACGGGTTTGCTGACGAGATGCCCAGACGTTCCACAACGAAGAAGCTGGCGACATTGTGAGCTGGCTGACGAGAAGCACCGCAGCCAAGGGAGGGAAGTGCATCATTGCCTCGGCCTACACCGTGTACAACGTGCTTGCAGCGAGCCGCCCCGACTTGATTCGAACACTTGCACGCTCCGACTGGCCATTTGCTCTGTAAGTCAAAGCCCAGTGCCGAGCTGAGACTGCTGCTGGGGTATTTCTGCGGGCGGCTGACCCTGATAGACCCCGGTTCCAGTGCCGTCCAGTCATGTTTTACCACAAGGAACGTCTCATTACCAACTTTGGCAGAACGGCCTTGCTGGGGAGCGCAAGCCACGTTCGTTCAGATCGCCTCCCAAAGCTGACATGCAGCCAGATGGAGGCGCTTGACACGATTGAGAGCATTGCCCAAGCCACGCAGCTGGAAATCCCCACGCAGGCTGGTGACATCCACTTCATCAACAACCTCGCCGTCTTGCATAGACGCGAAGGCTTCGTGAATGGGCCATCGGCGAACGAGCGGCGCCACCTAGTGCGCATGAGGCTTCGGGACGACGACATGGGATGGGACATCCCGCGGGATCTAGCCAAGGAGTGGTCCAAAGCGTTCGACTCGGGCCGTACAATGGTGTGGCATCTCGAACCCATGCCAGATGGCTTCTTTCCACTGAGATCACAGCCGAACTGAACCAACACAAAATCGGCGAGAAGTGAGGAAACGAGGTCAGTCCAAAAGCGGTCATCCGATGGTTACGAGAAGCGGCCGACGGGACGGCGCGAGGAGGGCGAACGGGACACCCGCATTGGCGGGACCCGTAGTTCGGTTCCCCGTCCACGGGGGCTGGACAAGCGGTGGGTGGCGACATGCATGAAGATTGGCGCGTTGCTGCATGGGTTTATAGAGTGCGTTCTTTGGGGGGGGGCGTTTTGGTCAAACAAAAGAGCTTGCTTTTGCGCTCATTGCTCAAGCTTGGGCGTCTTCCCGTACAAGAAGCGGCTGGCAACAAAGGGCCGACGGACGTGGTAGTGGCGGCCTGGGATAGAACTTGGTCCGATATGCTGTAGTCAATACAAGTGTGTAAAACAACCTAGCCACCACGGAGTAGCTTTGTCTCTGCATGAGGTGAAGCATTCGGAGGTTTGTACGTGCATGCATGCAGCACAGGACTTGCTGCACATGCACACGTACGGGACTGGGGAGGTCGAATCTTGGCAATCAGTGTCTCACAAGCAGCCACTCACCTTGCTCGCAATCCCAAGACAGAGCATCATGGCGTACGGCGATGGAGGGAGGTGATTCGTCTCCCGGATGAGCGCCGCTCCCAAGACTCCGGGACGCCGGGCATGTCGCGGAGCACAGCGTGGAACACAGCATGGTGCACAGCGTGGTACACAGCATGGTGCACAGCGCGATGCACAGCGTGGTGCAGAGCGTGGTGCGAGGGATCAGGGCTCAGTGCAATGCCCCGTAGCACAGAGGGTGATAGTCTTGGCAGTATCCATCCCGGTAGTTGTGGAGATTGGCCATCGCGGCAAGATTCCAGGGTTGCGCTGCCGCGGTTGGAGCATGAAAGAGCCACGGGGAGGGTGAGTCGGATACGATGGATGCGATGCCCTGGGCCTAGTTGGATATCGGCGGCGTCGACGGGAGGCACGAGGTGCATCCGAGCGAACGGCGGCTGCCACGAAGAGCGAAAATCGAGACCTGGAGCCACGTACTCGTACGTCGAGCGGTTGGTGGAAGCCGTCGCCGCCGCCGCGATGTTATTGCTTTTTGCTCTGTCATGCAACCAGGTGCAGGGTTCATACGAGTAATCCGTCCGTACTCCGTACAGGTGGTTCGCAAACAGCGCTACCGACCAAGGGCGGTGAGGAAAGAGCGAACAAGAAGCCGGAAGAGAGCCGGAGAGGTCGGTCCTGCGAAGACGGAGAGTGAGGCATCCGGAGAGGCTGCGTCGGCCTTGGAGTCGGCAGTCGGCGGTGGAGGTTGGAGGTTGGAGGTTGATTGATACGTGAAACAGGGGCTAGTGCCGCCACAGTAGGAAGCACGGTGCTAAATACACGGTACAGCCTGAGGCCCAGACCCCCTGGGCCGCCTCCGACCTCGCGGAACCTCGGCGAGTGGGCTCCGGTCGACCGACGCCTTCATCAAACCCCTTACGAGAACGGTGCATGCGTGTCGCAGAGGCCAGTTCCACCCTCGAGCACCCGCCTTCACACGAACTGCGCCAGGCCAGCTCGTCCAAGCAGCTGCATCACCTCGCACGCTCGGCCATGGTTGGTCGACGCGTGCCGTGCCGCACCGTTTGAACTTTGAAGCGCCGCCGCGTGTCCTGCCTCCCGGCCCGCACCCGTGGCCCCGTGCTCTCTCCTGTCCCTGGATCTGGCCTGGCTGCCTTCCGTCTGTCTCGATTTACCGGCCCCGACCCTGGCCACGAGCTTGCAACCACTCGTGAGGCTCGCGGCGCAGCTTCAGCCAGCCATCGTCGTCGCCGTTGGCGCACGGAAGGGGCGTCATGCTCACCACGGCCAAGCCAGCGCCCCCGTCGCAGGCCACGCATGCTCGCGGGGACTCGGCTGGCTACCAGGCCGTTCATCAGGATGAGGAGGAAGACGCTCCCAAGGGCCTGGATGGGCAGGATGGTCACGACATCGCAGCGTACCTCCTCACACCCCAGTCCAAGTCTGAACGCCGCTTCAGGGCTGCAACCTATGTCTTGGCTGTATGCGTGGTGATACTTGTCGCCTCCAACGTCTACCTATCCCTTCCATTTGCATTCTCCAGCAACGGATCATGCCCGTGCTCCCCGCACAAGGTGCCTCAGTACTTCCAGACATCTCCGGAGCTATGGCCCGGTCCAACGGCCACGGGGCGGCCCGCCTTTATGGCTCAGACAAGGACGTTTGACCCTACCGCAACCTACGTGCCCAATGAGCCGCTTCAGACATCCATCCCCATCGAGGGCATGGGACGGGAGAACCAGAGCATCTTCAAGATGATGGGCTTCCTGTCCCCGTACTCTCCTTCTCCTGGTTTCGGCGTTGACGAGTACCCCTTGCCGCAAGGGGCCGACATCGTTCAGGTTCAGATGCTGTCCCGCCATGGGGCTCGGTATCCAACATCCGGAGATGAGGTTCTGGCGTTTGCCCAGCGCATCGCCAATGCCTCGGGCGTGATCACGCCGAAAGGCCCGCTGGCCTTCCTCAAGGACTGGAAGTACTGGTTGGGCTCCGAAATCCTGGTCCCAAAGGGGCGCGAAGAGCTGTTCGAGTCTGGTAAGGAACTGGATCATCTGAGCGTTGGCATTCTGTACAGTAGCTAACATCGCAAAAGGCATTTTGCACAGCTACATGTATGGTGGCCTGTACAATCCAAAGAGCAAGATCATTGTCCGGACGACGGTAGGCACAAGCTGAGTTCTTTGGAGATGTGCTTGCGATAATAACGCAAGCCAGACGCAAGATCGAATGCTAAAATCTGCCGAGTACTGGCTGGCTGGTTTCTTTGGGCTTGGATGGTTTGCATCACCCACGCCAGACATCGACAGCTCGACACTGACCTGACCGATGCAGGACAAACAACGCCACCATTGAAGTCATCATAGAGGAACGGGGCTTCAACAATTCCCTCGCGGGCTCGCTCAACTGCCCAAACTCATATACCAAGTGGTCCGGCAACGAGGCTCGAGACACTTGGGTCAATACATATCTCAGAGATGGTTGGCCCCCTATCTTTGCCCATGCACAAAGCTCACGTGTGCTGATATTTATGACAGCGACTTCTCGGTTCCAGGCCATGACTGAGGGTTTCACTTGGACTGTTGACGACGTCTACGCTGCACAAACCATGTGCCCCTACGAGACTGTTGCGTACGGGTTCAGCAAGTTCTGTGAGCTATTTACCTACGAGGAGTGGCAGGGCTTTAGCTACTCGATTGATTTGTACTTTTCCGCTGGTAGCGCATTTCACAGCCCTACGGGGGTATTTATTCTCCTTGGGAATATCGTATGCGGCTCATCACGGCTAACCTTGCCTGCTTAGCGTGCTGTTGGTATTGGCTACCAGCAGGAAGTCATTGCACGACTTCAAAACCATACCCTGGGCTACTCGGGCTCTCAGATCAACGTCACACTGGACAACAACACGGAGACGTTCCCCTTGAACCAGAGCCTCTATTTCGACTTCTCTCATGACACCAACATCGTCTCGGTATTAACGGCTTTCGGCCTCCGGCAGTTTGCTGAAGAACTTCCGGCCGCCAAAAACCCGGGCGACCACAACTTTACGGTCGCCCATGTGACCCCGTTTGGCGCGCGCCTTGACATCGAAATCATCCAGACGCCGAAACCGCTTTCACCCAATCGGGACGGGTACCTACGTGGCGAGGCAACCAAGTACGTCCACTTTATCCTTAACCAGCGCACGCTGCCTCTGGGCAAGAGCTTCCCCGAGTGCGATGCCAGCCGCAAGGACGGCTGGTGCGAATTGGGCGCCTTTTTAAAAGTGCAAGAGAGCATGCCGGCCAAGGCCAAGTTCGACTACGCCTGTTTCGGAGACTACCCCAAGGTGTCGTATGGAGAGGTGACCGACGGTGTCCCGCCGTGATGTAAGATGTGCAGAAAGAGATGGATCTGGTAACAAGGCGCGATGTGGATTCCTGATTTTGAAGGGCGTTTGCGGGCATGAGCGAATTTACAGACACAGATATAGGGTCAGGGCGTTTATGGTTTGTACATGTATTGGCGTCTTGGCATATACAGCTCGCTTTTCCCGAGGCCCTCCATCTATCATGTGGGTATAATACAATCCCAAAATCAACCGTACGCCGGCGCCGGCTACAAAACCCATATCCTGGGGAACAAACAAAAGGGAACGAGACTACAGCATATGTGCTTCAGGTGGCCTAGGCCTGCTTCTCCGCTGCGCTCTTCTCCTTGTCATCCTTCAGCGACGACGCCAACGACTTCTTCTCTTCGGCCGGGCAGACATCGGACGAACTGTGCGGGCGAACCATGCTGGCATGCTCCTGGATGCCGTGCTGCGGCTCAATGCCGTGGCCATCGCAGGCAGGCTCGCCGCGATGGGGACTCCAGGCCAGGAAGTCTCGTCGAACCTCGACGTAGTCGTACGAGAACTCGCCGTGCTGGTCGTCGTCCATGCCGAGAAGCTCGGCCTCCTCGGAAGCACGCAGCTTAAGGCCGGGGATGACGTCGATGATCTTGGCGATGATGGCGGACATGACGAAGGCGTAGGAGCAGGCGGAGACGATGGCGGCGATCTGCCAGCCGAGGGCGACAAAGTTGCCGTCGAGGAAGCCGCCGGTGGCGCCGGTGTTGACGCCGTCCAGGCCGATGATCTTGCCAGTGGCGAAGAAACCGTTGAAGATGAGGCCGACGATGCCGCCGATGCCGTGCTCGGCGAAGACGTCGAGGGAGTCGTCGATGCGGATGAGGAATTTGACTGGGACGGCAAGTCAGCACCAAAAACATGGATGAGGGCGCGATCGGGAGGGACTCACTCTTGGTGCCAAAGTTGCAGGCAACTCCAGCGACAACACCCAGAGCAATGCTGGCCCACGGGTCAATGTAGCCGGAGGCGGGAGTGGCAGCAACAAGACCAGAAATGGTACCGGAGCACCAGCCAACCATGGACCACTTCTTGGCCAGGCGGTAGTCGAGCAGGCACCAGGTCATGGCGGCGAAGGTGGCAGTCAGGCACGAGTTCCAGCAGGCCATGACGGCGCGCAGGTTGGCGCCGAACGAGGAGCCACCGTTGAAGCCGAGCCAGCCGAACCACAGCAAGATGGTGCCGAGAGTGATGAGGGAGATGTTGTGGGGGCGGAAGTTCATCATCATCTTGTCGTTGCGTCGGCCGAGGACCCACGAGTAGGCGAGGGCGGAGACACCGGAGCCGATCTCGACGGGGACACCCCCGGCATAGTCGAAGACGCCGTGCTTGAAGCACCAGCCGTTGCTGTTCCAGACCCAGTAGGCGAGGGGGCAGTAGACGAGGGTGGCCCAGAAGAAGGTGAAGACCATGGCGGGGACGACACGGCCGCGCTCGGCGACGGCACCGATGGTCAGGGCGGCGGTGACGGCGCAGAACATCATCTGGTAGAAGGAGTAGAGGAGGGCGGGGATGAGCGGAGAGCCGACCGAGGGCGTGGCCCAGACCTTGATGAGGCCAAAGTGCTTGAGGTCGCCGATGAAGGGGTTGCCCGAGGTCTGGGAGAAGGCGAGGGAGTAGCCCCAGAAGTACCACTGGAATATGATGACGGAGAAGGACATCATGACGACCCAGAGCATGGAGAGGGCCGACTTTCTTCGGGCGAGGCCGGAGTAGAGGAAGGCGATGCCAGGGACCATGAGCAGGACGAGACAGGAGCTGATGAGGATGAAGGCCTGGTCGCCGGACTGGTACCACTGGTTGAGGTTCTCGGTCCCTGGAGAGGCACGAGAGTCAGCATTTTCACCCCGCATCTCCCGAAGCACGGCGCCGACGTACTGGAATCACCACCGATCTCATCGTCGGTGCCATTGAAGACGGCCGGGGCCCCGAGATGGGCGTAAGACATGGCGACGGTGTCAGGGGGAGATCTGGCACGGACGGGGGCGGCAGAGGGCGGGAGGGAAGACGGTCCCGGGGGACGACGAGTATGCGCGCGATAAGGGCAAGCCTTGTGCTTCTGGAAGCCACCCAAATACAGGCCGCGATGATGGACAGACGGGATCAAGAGTGGCGGCTTTAGGCTCACGACGAGATGGCACTCCGGATCCGAAGAAGGGGGCCGAAGCGGAGGATCAGGAGGAAGGGGAAGGAGAGAGAGAGAGAGATAAGCACGGCACGCAGGCACGCGCACGGGAGGGAGCAGGAGTTTTATCTAGCATCCCCAGGATGCGGCGGCGCCGCCCTGCGCCGTGTACGGAGTACTCGAAGATACCGTACGCCTCCGTCGCGAATCGCTGGGCACGGGTACGAAGTACTCGCACCACGGAGGAGCAGGCATAGATAAGGGCCCCGGGGCTCGGCGGGCGCAGATCCCTGGCCGCGGAGTGGCTGGCTGGCCGGCCGGCGATAGATACGAGCAAGAGTACCTCGCTCGTACATGGTCCGTACAGCCGCGAGACTCGACTCGCCAGCAGCCGGGGGCGCGGACGAAGAGGCTAGGACGCCAGTCGAAGGGGTCCAGTCCCAGTCCCTTATCGCAGCCGGAAACGGGCTTGCCTTTTGACACGCGACAGCGGCGCTCGGCTCTGAATCGAGGCAGCGCGTCCACCGCATCATCGACCGGCCGTCTGCCCAATGGCGTCGCCCTCGAGGCAACGGGACGGTCGAAAAAAGTCAACCGCCGCCCGAGACAGAGTTCCGCCACGGGCCATCAGCAGCGCGGCGAGCAGCACGGCAACGCCGTTGCACAACAGGTGCTTTTTCTTTTTCTTTTTCCTTTTCCTTTCCTTTTGCCTTTCGACGCGGCGGGTCCCTCCCGGAAACGTCCGCGAAGCCGATGCTTATCTCGCCGACGATTGCAGCGCGGGGACGGGCACGCGACGCGGCGCACGCGCAGGGCCATGCTGGGGCGGCGTTGCGGGTGTTCTGCGACTGCGCGTTGCTCGGTGTCATTTCAGCAACAGACGGAAACGCTCGCCAATCGCCCCGTGTCGTTCGTCGGTCGGGCTGCGGCTGACGGCGCATCCGTCGAGGAGAACTCTCAACCTCCGTCGCCAGCCAGCCCCCGACCGAGGCGAAACGGGGGCGCGTGCTGATAAGCGAGCTGCCGCGCCGTGATTGGCCGGATACGGACGCCGCCCGGTGCTGACTCAGGCGACGCGCCTGTCACAGGAATCGAATCCATTATTTGGCGGCATTGGTCAACGGGTGGAGCCAGATATACATGCGGGCGCCGCTCGCCAATGGGGCGGCGGCGTTGCTCCTCGCCGCCAGCTGCGGGCTCCGACTGCCGGAGACGCCCGGGCGGTCGGCTGCTGATGGTGTCCTGGCGCGTGCTGCCGAGGGACGACGCATGGGCTGTTGCGCGTGCTCTGTCGAGTTCGAAATCGGGTTATCGCGCCCGACGCTGCCCACAAATCCCTTGTGGTCATCGCCGGTGGGGCGCGGGCAGATCTCGCGGCTACCACGCGGCGAACCCACCGCCAAGAGGGCTCCGCCATGGGGTGCTTGCCAAGGCTGCGGGCTGCGACTCCATCTGGTCATCGTCGTGCCTCCACAATGTGACAGTCTGTTGAACAATCGCTCGGGCTGCGGACGCTGCTGCTGTCAGCTGTCCGGCTCCAGGCACAGCTTTCTCTCCGGGGACCTGTCACTATGCACTGTAAATCCGGGTACCTGTCATTATGCACTCTGATCCGGGGAAGCCCCGTAGGTACCAGCAGCATCTCGTTGGCCCCGTGCAAATCACATGGCGTCACCGCACGCATCTGCAACGTCTGGACAGAACAGTCTCAGCCATTGGAGCCCCCCATTCCGGCAAAACATACTCCGTACAAGGGTATCTACACGCGCCGACCGTGCCACCTCGAGTGACGGCAGACCTCCGCCGTCCCCCGGATGGCCCTGCAGCCAAACTCCCGGTTCCCAAACGCCCCTCAGAGGATGCACAGCTTGCCCGTCTCCTTCTCCCGCGCAATCTCGTACGTCAGGATGTCGTGGTTGCGGTAGTGCAGCATGAGCCTGTACCGCCGCCGCCCTGGCGTGCGGCTCTTCTCCTGCACCGGCGCCACCGCCATGCCGTGCAGCGGCCGCAGCGCCCTTCTGTGCAGCTTCTCGTCCGACCGTTTGGGGAGCACCCAGTCCACCCGGAATCCCGTGTGCAGTTTCCCGTGGCCTCGTGGCTCTGCCCTCTCGAGCCGGGTCGGTGTCACGAGCAGCACGCGGCCGATGGGTGATCCCACAACCACCAGCGAGATCTCCGGCAGATGCACCACCATGCTGAGCCTGCTCGTCGCTCGGAAGAGAATCTTCGTCGCGGCACCCAGGTCCTGCCTCAGGTTCATCGTCTGCGGGCAGAGGACACCAAGCTCCCGCTTGTCTTCGGGCTCCAGGCTCCTCAGCTCCACCTCCTTTTCGTACAACCGAAGCACGTGGTAGCGCTGCGCGAACTTTTCCATCCTGGAAAGATCCCCCACAAGCTTCTCGTCGTGTTCGGTCCGCTGTCGGAGGAACTCGGCCAGCTTGCCAGTCTCTCGAGGCACCAGGCATACACGCCCGTTGTGTGGGAAGTATGCCATGTCAAGCCCTGCCGACGACGGGCCTCGCTGCCGTTCGCCTTCCTCTGCACGCGCCGTCGAGGCCCTGCTGGGGAGAGCGGAGACGACCTGCTTCATGGCCTGTAGCACCCAGGCGGGGGCTCCACCGCTCGCCTGCTCCAGCGCCAGCACTGCATTCGAAAGAGTCAGGCTCTCGTGGCTGGAGAAACCAGCGTTTGAGGGTTGCCCTAGGATGAGATGATCTGGTATCGGCTGCGTCGTTTCGCCTGACCCGGTGCTGCCCTCGGGCAGTGTCGAGAACCCCGACTCGTCGTCCGAGTTTCCGTCTCCGTCGTCGATCTCGACATCAGACCCGTCTCCGTCACCAGCCTCATCGTCACCGGCTACCTCGTCATCCTCCTCTTCAATTGACGCGTCCGAGTCGCCAGACCCCTCAATGGTTCCCATCAGCACTTGAAAGTCGACATGGGCAGCATCCGGTACAGGGCCATGGTCGTGAAAACCGCCCGGCAAGCCTGTGGTTGTCTCTTGTATGCATGGGTTATTCGGTATGGCGTGGATACTCCTCCCCACGTCCATCATATTCTTGGACGCCAGTCCAAGCTGGCTGAGGTCAAGGCCGAGCAGCTCTTCCACGCACTTCACCCTCAGGAAGCTGGCATCTGGCAGAGCAAGGATTCCCCAGCCCCTAGACATGGGCCGTTAGCGCTCTTTCCCCCCTCCCGCTTCATCTCGGCGTGCCCGTCCGTGCTTACCTGGATGGCGTGGGCCAAGACTCCGAATTCCTCAGCTGCATAGAGTTGCAGGGCTCGATGCGAACGGCGCCCTGAGCGGGCGTCCAGATATCTGCCAGCCACATGGCTCCCGCGATGTCCACGGCGCATATCATACAAGCCGAGCCATCATTGTCATCCACAAAGCATACGTTGGGGATGTTGTCTGCGAGCGGCCCGAGTGTCACCACAATCCTCCAGTTCCGTGCGCGCTGGCGGACATGCCGTTCAATGTCGTCACAGCCAGTATCGCTGCAGCTGGGGCACATGTCGGGGCCTTGCTTCCTCGCCTTGCCTGTCGCCAAGGCGAACGCAAATACAGTCACCTCGCAGCGGTTGGAACTGACTGCTATGAGGCGCGTCTTTTTGTGAACGGCCAGTCCCCAGGCAGACTTGCCGACGCTTTCATGGAAGAATGGTCTCGGAATGCGGTCTCTTGTACCGCAGGAGGCTCTCTTCTGCACCAGCGGGATGGTGCTAGACACGCCGGGTCTGCTGGAAATCCAATCCGCAACCTCGGATGTGTAGTAGGCAACCACGTCGCCGTCGTCGAAGCACGCGACCACGATTTCTTGCCTCCCCAGCGAACCAACTACCACATGGTTGATCGTGTGGGGCATGACGGGATCCTGATAGCCTCCAACGTAGTAGGACACTTCGCTCGGCTCAGGCACAAGGCGCATGTCGGGATGTCGAGGAATGGTCTGCTTCGGGACGCTTCGGGGCACGTAGACGAAGATTTGGCCTTGGTATGCGACAAAGTAGAGCTACGATTGTGCATCGAGTCAGCTTCTGCCATGCTACAGCACGCGCAAGCCCGCTGCTTCAAAGCACGTTGCAGGGCGGACACCAACGTTGTACAACTGCGATAGCGCAGTGAGGTTATTCCGGTATTGTTGCATGGTCGGCACAACCCGATAAATGGAGTCCTCGGGGAGATCTGGGTCCTCTTCGGCAAAGCTCGGCCAGCCAAGGAACCCCTGACTGTTGATGGCGGTGCGACGCTCTCGCTCGCGAACGACCAGTCTGGCTCCATCGCCAAACTGCTGCTTGTCAGCCTCCAGGTCATGTTTGCGCAGGCGCAGGCGCAGGCGCCGTGCACGAAGCATTCATGCTCACGCGATCGTTGGCCGTCTGCAAGTAGCACGTCCCTACCGACACGGCCTGGAACGGGCGGCTGTCCATTTCCTCGTCTGCGTCATCCATGGTCGCCGCGCTGAGGGGGCCGCGCTGAGGGGGATCGTCGCCGTTGCGGATGAAGATGGAGATGCGATGATCTGGGTGATAGTTGTTTGCTGGCCAGCCGTGACCTGTCGTCACATGGGCCAGCTTGTGCAACAGATACGAGGGGAAAGCGACAAGGGTTGCTGGTGACTGTCGTTGTTTGTGGTGAGTGAGTGGCGGCTTTCGCGTGGGGCCACCTGCCAAGACATAGAACAACACTGGCGGGGCGGCACTGTATCGATAAGGCAAGGCGCGCCAGGCCCACTCTGAACCACAGTAGTGAGCACCTAATAGAATGTGGGGAACCCCGGGAAGTCGGTCCCTGCACCCCGATTCACCCTTCTGCACTCACTCACTCCACCACGGACTACACAACATCGCGATGCCTTTGCATTGCTCAAACCCATCGATGCGGTCATTGGCGTCTGTGGGTTTCATTTGATATCTGAGCGAGAATCCAGTTCTACGCGATCGTCAAGAGCACATCGTCAAGCTCTTCGTCAAGCTCCTGCTTGGGTACCTTGTCAAACGCCATAACCCTCGCCAAGCTCGCATCCGATCCAAAGTAAATTCACGCCCGCATAAGCTCAGACATGTCCTTCATCCTATAATCCCGCACCGGCGTCAGCCAGTCGTCCTGCACCAGCGAATACGTCTCCGCGGCGTTGTTCTTGGGCTTGCGTGCGTTCAGCGCCCAGTACCCAAAGTCGGCGTCGACGGCTTTGAGGAACCTCCAGAGGTTCTGCCAGTAGTGCGCGTCGCCCACCGACGGGGAGTGCGGCGCACCGAGCTCGCCGACCCAGACCGGCGCAATGTCCTGTTCCAGGAGATACGCCCAGTTGTGCCTCATGGTGTCGGCAAACGAGGAGTAGCTGCGTTGGGCGAAGCGCCCTCCGAGGCTCCCCCAGCCGGACCACGAATACACGTGCGCCGAGTACACGAGCTTGTTGGCGACATCCAGCTTGACGGGGCGCTTGCGAGCGCCAGACAGGTCATTGGCGGACTCGGTACCCTCGACGACGACGAGCCAGTCCGGCTTCATCTTCAGCAGCCTGTTGCCGCATCGCTCGGCGGCCTCGGCCCACTTGGTCCAAGGCATGGTCCCCCAAAGCCCTCGGACTTCATTGCGGAGGTCGACGCCAATGACCAGCGGGTTCTCCACGAAGCGCTCCATCACGTCCTCCCAGTTCCGTATCCACCCCTCCTCGGTTTGCTTGACCCGGCAGATCGGGCCGAGATTGTCGTTTGCCCACCCCGCGTCGCAAGGATCCGCTCCGCAACACCACGTGGCGCTCGTGATATGGTTGTTCATGATGACGGCGATCCCGGCGTCTGTCAGCGTAGTCGTGACTGCCTCCAGGATGTCCATGGCTCGGAGACCGGCCAGATCGGGGTTGGCCATGACCAGACGGCCGTCTACCACGGGGTTCGACGTGACCAGCTCGTTGGCGTACGGTAGCCGCACGCTGTTGAACCCCATCCGCTTGATGGTCTCCGCAATCTTCGTTCGGTGTTGTATATCCAATCCTCCCGGCACGAAGAGCTCATCGCTGGCGCCATACCAGTTGATCGAGGCTAGCTTGAAGCGACGTCCATCGGCGTCGACGATGTGACGGCCCCGTGTCCGCAGGGGCAGCTCATACCCGGCAATCATCGTTCTCTCCAACGGAGGCGGCAGCGGCTCCTGGCTGAACCTTTGCGATTCGGCATCCGGTACCCAGCGGGCATTGAGCGCATTCTCCCTCCTCCACACGCAGCCGATCCAGCTCACCACAAGCAGCGTGACGACGACGAGAAACATTCTGCAGGGGAACCGAGCGACTGCCCGCCTCGACGCCCGCAGGAGCTTCAGGGAGCGCGAGCGCTTCGGTCGTGCCCAGGCAAGAGTCTCGACGCCTGCTTCGTACGCATCGCCCACGATGGAGGCTGTGGCAGCCTGTGTCGCGGGCGGCGAGAACCGCCCAAGGTATCCGTAGCGGCTCCGGGTGACGAAAGGCCCAGGCAATTGAACAACCCCGCCAGCCATTGTGTCTTGCTATTTCTGCTACATGGACGGCTGTCGACAGCAGCAGCAAGCTTGCTTTATACTCATAAGCTTATCCTACCACCCTAGCCCTACAGCTTAAAAATTTCCCAATGTGGCCTTTTCCGAGCGACCCGGACACGACACCGAAAAAAAACGGATGCCTGTGGTGACGACAGCCTACGGGCCAAGCTCCCGGGGAGTGCTGCCTGCGTAGGCTTCCGTCAACGCACCCCAGCATCGTCAGCCCCTGGTCACTCGCCTACTTCAAGGACACATGGACAATTCACCAAGACGAGTTCATATGCGAGCTTGGATTCTTTTGAAGTGACTTTTTGGGCGGACACCGCACTGTTCGCGTCTGCGGGGATCTTGCCAGCTGAGACTGGAAACTCCTCACGCTAGCATCCTTACTCATTGCGCTGTGGCTTCCGTACCTTCCGGAGCCAGCATCGACAAGACTCTCGGCATCGAGAAACCCCCGATCCCCGCGGCGAGACCTCAAACAGCCGCCCTTGCTCAAACGAAGAAAAGAGCGTTGCCTATGTAGTCCCTGTCCAGATGTCCAATCACATGTCCACTCCACTGCATAATACTGTGGGCGCCGACTGCGCATTTGTACAAGCTCCATGGATCCCTCCAGGCAGTGATTTGATAAATAAACAAACATGGAACAACCGTGACGCCGCGCTGTCCGTTGAAATAGCCTTTTGACTGCATGTCGAGGCAACTCGTTTCAATGCGTCCCCAGAGAAGGGGTGGTATAGTGGTATAAGTGACACGCCACTGTTGAATACAACAGCGGCCAAGTCGTTGCTTCACCTCGACGGTGAGCTGTCCGAATCTGGTCACGTCGGCACGTGGGCACGTGAGCAGAATGTCGACTCGTTCTCGCAAAGTGCTTTCGCGACTCTTGCGATGTAGATGTTATCCGTCATCAGGCCACGCGTCATATGCGGTTCATGCCCAGTGGGTTCATGTCCTCGTAGCCATTGGGACGGTCGGGATGCGCGAACGTTTGCTGTGAATCCCACCCTTCCTGCTGCGGTGCCCGGGGGCTTGAATACGACCGCGCAGGGGTGTGGTATCGGGCTGTCTGCCCAAAGTAGTCCGGCGTTCTTCGCCCTGTCGGCGGCGATTTCACTGGAGAGAGTGGTGTTACCACAGCGCTGGAATCTCTTGAGAGCATCTCGTACGAACGTGTATCTTTCTTAACTTCGTACCGGGCATCGACCGATACAAACTCCTTCTTTCTGAGGCCGAACAGGGACTGGATTAACTCGATCCAGCCCGTGATCATCGTGAATCGGCCCAGGAGGAAGAGGAGCCATATGCCGTTCAACTTGGAGAGAGTTAGCGTGCCGATGCGTCGTGACTGAATCAGGACGCAGAAGGCTTACCGCGAGGAGTAGCAAGACTGCCGCGATGGTTGCCTCGTTTACAATCAAGGATTTTGCCTCATTCAGGCACTTGTTCTTGTCCCCAGCTGCACCAATGAGGCACGTAACCCAGTTCTTGGCGACCGTGGGGTCCGTAGTGGCAGACTGCACAATGTTGTCTTGGAAAACGAAGACGACGGAAAAGAATATGACATCCGCGATGATGATCAACACGATTGCGAGCCCTCGCCACTGCAGAGCGATGACACGCTTCACGCGGCGGTATGCTTGACGTGGTGTCATGGTCCTGACGCTGTTGCTGTAGGTGGGTAGGCTTGATCCCTCAGTAGAGGCAGACGTGTCGGACAAGGACGCCAGGTAGACCTTGACGCAGTAGCCAAAGGTCGCAAACGTGATTATGACGGTGGCGCCAGCGAAGATGAGCAGCGGAATCCACAAGTCTGCCAAGCTGTTCTTGTGGTTGATGTGGCAGGTCGCGCCGAATCGGAAGGAGACGCCGCTGAAAACGAGGGCGAGGATGATGCCGAGAAGCGGGACGCCCCATCCAGCGGCTTGGGCGAATATCATAAAGTTTCGGCCGACGAGAACCTGCCAGCAGATTTGTAGATGCAGAGAAAAGGACCGGAGGAACGACCACATGACGCCACACCAGCCTCCCAGCAAAAGGAAAGCGCCGGAGGCTCCGCAGACCTTGCTGGTATGCATGCTGTGGGGGGTGATGTTGTCGAAGCACTGATCAGGCTGCGCCGCCAGCGGAATGACGAAACCAAGCTGTATGGTCAGTACACGCGGTTCCATCTCGGGTGTCCACACCAGACGACTCACATTCATCAGGAAGACTCCAATGACAAAACAGATGCTGAGGTAGTGTCGGTTCGTCTTGTCGACTGGTAGGGCCGCCCACGACGCCAGCAAGAAGACACAGCATATGGCGCTGACGGTTGCTACCCAGTTGGCAGCCACGGTCACGGTGTTGAAGCTGTCCGGATAGACCCAGTCTGCCATAGGACATGGCAGGCAGCATTTCAGCTCGTCGGTGAATTTTTGGCATAGCCGCCCGTCAACATCTGTTGTCCAAATCAGCACGGCCGCGTCGTCATGTCGAGTGGCCTGGCAACTTACAGCCACCATCGGTACTGAACAGCTTCGAGTCCCAAAACGGCGGGGGGCACAAGTTGACACCCGTGAGGTTGACCATGGTGGCTGGGAGTTTCGAATAGGATATATTTGAGAACGTAAGGTTACTTTCGAGAGTTGCTGTACGTTGCGGTCTCCCGTACGGGGGCTTTCTAGTCTTGATTGCGAGGTTTCGTCGTCGTCGTCGTCGTCGTCGTCGTCGTCGTCGTCGTCGTCGTCGTCGTCGTCG
>JALHCC010000504.1:61524-80220 GCA_024340765.1 Tolypocladium cylindrosporum
TATCACGTCGTTTCGAATGTGCCCAATATCCAATTCGAGAGTTGCCCTATGCAGATATCTCACATCCTTCAGGCTATCCAGAACAAGGAGATATAAGTGCTGGGCTGGCGACGGTGACGTGAAAGGCCGGTTGCTACAACATGCTGGGAGTCATGACCCAGGTCAAGAGTCAAAGAGGACACCTTGAGTCGACGACTTGTAGGTTGCAACAGGCCGTGCTGATACAAGCACGGGTTCGGGTGCAGACAAGGCAGAAGCAGGACGATTCACGGAATAGGACCTGGGTTGTGGGAGGGTGGGCAAGCGGGCTATAAAGTACTTGGATGACATGGAGATGGGGGAGGTTGAGTCGCGGAGAGAGGTGCGTGTGGGTAGGACCTTCCCCCTTGCCCGCCTCTCATCACTCTCACTCCCGGGTCTTGCTCACAGATGGACGGCTGGTTCAACAAGGTACTAGTGGTACAGCCAAACAGCTAGTTGATGGCCTAGTCCTTGAGCAATCCGTGTGGGCGGGAAGACTGTCTGCGTCGGCCAGAGGCTGCAGAGCGGCAGGGGTTCTGGGCACCTGGTGGGTTGATGGGTCCCAGGGACCGCTGCGTAGGTACATATGTACTCGTACGGACATGGACCACTCGAGCCCTGGCCTCCACACTGCAATGTTTCGATCGACTTCGCACTAGCAGAGCGTTGTGATGAGCGCGGTCGAGGCGCGACATGCCGACAGGCCAGCGGGCAATGTACTCGTGGTGGGTAGCACATGTGCTCTCGGCCCCGGCGCTCTAATTGATGAGGGCCACCATGACAAGGACGCTTCCGACAGTGGGGAGACGGGGGGGTGAGCGTCGTCGAGGGAGCGGGCCACGCGGGCCAGACTCGAAGCCTTGAGGCGCCCTGACAGGGGAGCACGCGTGGGTGGAGGAGAGGGCGGGCGTCGGGTCGCTGTTTGCCTCTGTACGAAGTACTGGTACTCTTAAGGCTCGGCATCAAGCATCCATACGCGTACGAGTACTCGTACATAGACATGCTGGGTGCCTTGGGTGAGATGCTCCTCTCGAGAGCACGAGTCGAGCATCAAAGGTACGAAGTACTCGTACGTGCCGCCAGAAACGACGGTCAGTGTGGCACAGAACTCAGAAGCAGCTGCAGCGCCGCATCGGTCGTTTGTGGCTGTCGGTATCCGTCAAATGTCAATAATGATGTCGATTCATGTTTGAGGCTTGAAGAAGCAAAAGGCTGGAGTCGACGACACCTGGACTCGTGGCGGACCAGGGGAAAGAGGCGTTGGGCCTTGCCTGCTCTGGCGTGGTGTGCAGAAGCGGGGCGTGCCTGCCCCCAAATTCGGGCGCCACAGGGGTCAGGGGTGTCTCTGCGCCCTCTGGAGCCTGCTTGCCTGCTGGGTCCTTCGTCAGCGATGCCAACGCCAGCAGCGGGTTGGTTCCTGGAGCCGTTGATGGGAGTCGAGACGGCTGCAGTCATGCAGAACCTCGTACCCGAGTTCATGCATTGCAAGCACGCATGCAAGAGTACGAGTGCCTTGCGTACGCACATGTGGCGATGCCAGAGCTGAGCATTCATTCTGTCTCTTGTCCGTGTCATCCGTCCTACCAGCCACAAACTGATGCCCGGCGGTGGTGGCAACGTTGTTGGCCACGACGCTGTTGGTTGCGTCTGATGAAGCTCGAGATCACCCCACGATTGTCTGAGAACTTCGGCGGCCGTTTCGCGAGGCGATTGTCCACAGGCCTGCTGGGCGTGCATCGTGTGTGCCGCAAAGGGGTCGCCATATCGTAGCTGAAGTGCGGTTGCACGGCCGTTGGTCCACCAAGGTAGCATCGATGCCTCCGTACTCGTATATGAGTACGGACCTCAGAGGGTATGAGTACAGACAGGAGATAGCGATAGGTGCTCGTAAAGCCAGGTTAATGGAGCAAGGCGTGGCTCTCCTTGGGCCTGCAAATACTGTTGCAGGCGCGGGCCGTCTGGGGGCCTGAATACAGCCGTGTAAGTGGCCAGCAGTCCGCAGCATCCCCAAAAGCTCTCGTCAGCCCAGCCCAATGAGTGTCCACGGTTGTCCAATTCGCGCGAAGCCTTGCTTGCATTATTACCTGTCATCATCGACATCTCAGCGACGTATTCCGTCTGCCTGATTATTGCCCCCTCGGCCGGCGCGAGTTGCGTTGCTTGGCAAGCAAGCAAGGACGAGGCCCCGAGACTGCGCCAGTCGGCAATCGCAGCTCACAGACCCGAGCGTAAATTGCAAAGTGCAGTCGACTGTATCAGGTCGGCGGCCAAAACGAGCGCCCTTCCACTCGTCGCAGCCAGCGGCAGTTGGGGCCGGACTGCGAGGATGCCCAGGTCCGCCGATCGTCGAACAACAGCAGCAGCAGCAGCAGCAGCCATACAGTGATCTCCCGCTACGGCGGTTAACGGACGACGCGTGGCGCCTTCAAGGTTCGGTCTCGCATGCGATGGGGACCGTGCAACTCTTCCCGCAGCCTCCCGCCATCCTAGGTAGCTAGGGCTGAGCAGCGCAGCATCATCTGGGCAGCGTCTGGACGACGTCTGTCATGAGGACCGAATCGCCTTGCACAGCTGCCACAACCACAACTGAGTGCATGCAGCTCGATCCAGCGTCTCCCTGCGATTCCAGTCCTCAGCCATCGGCTCTTTCAGGGGTACCCAATCAGTCCACCATTGCCAGGATGTGGCTGCAGCCACTTATCAGATGTCGAGTTTCTCTGGTAAGGTCCACTTGCGGACTACGAACCCGAGCTAGACGGCCAGTGGCGCTTCTCAAAGGGCCTGCTGGCGCGACCAACGACCATCTTCAGAGAGCTTAGAGGTGGACGACGACGAGCGAAAGAAAAAAAACGACAGTGCTGAACTGAAAATTGGCCAGTCAAATACGGGCGTAGCACTGCTTGCAGGGTGCTGCCTGTGACGGCTCGGCCTGTCAGAACACGGGAAAGTTTCTTTGCTCTCTGACTGGCCCGCGGCCATCTTTTCTCTCCGTCCACACAAGACCCTGCCTGGCAGGCATCCACTTGTCTGGATCAAGGTACCTTAAAGGGTTGGACGCTCGCCTACAACCCCGGTTGTGCGGGGGAGCTCGCTCGCGTCTTGTCCATCCATCCTCTTCCTCGCCTCACGCAGCGATCGAGAACCCGAGGCTGGCCTGTCGCCATCATTCGATACGTGCGACCGAGGTACGCTGGGATGGCAGCCATTTTGCGGGGAGCGAGACGCACCCAAGATCGCCCGTCCCAACGGGGATGTTCCAATTGCAGCCAGCCCGGCCCTCGATCAACCCCATCCCAGCCTCCCAGGTGGCGCTCGACGGCCGTTTTGCAGTTCCGGAGCTGATACCGGTTACGGACTGGCACATGATGATTACGCACACGTTCGTCCCAAACCCGAGTCTGACAGTTCCTGACGCTCCAAATGCCTCGCTGCATCATGCTAGCGTGGCAGCGGCCGCCAACGGCATCTACCTAGCTTGCCAAGCTACTGGCTTCCCACGGGCAATCGCTCACACCTCTCAAGCATCTTCAAGGAGACTTCGGCGATTTGGTTGGCAGCACATGCTTTGCCAATAGCTGAGACTGCCACAAACCTCGCAGCCTCGGTGCGCCAAACCGGGCCCCAGCAAGTGGGCAGGGGTTTCAGCCACCCGAGCTTCCCAAGTCAAGGCAACTCTAGTGTGTCCAAGAACAGACCAGGTTCCCGTTCTGGGACGGACAACGTGGCGACTGCAAGTAGGCCGTCGATGGCGCAGTTTCAACAGGTTCCGCGGGTCTGTTCTTGGGTCGGGTGAATTAGAACTGGGGCGCCTCTTCGAGATCGCGGGGGGCCACGAGACACTCCTTGGGTTTGGTGGTGAAACTCAATGACGGGTCGTACGGCACCGACATCGGCTATGGGCATCACCGTCATTCACCTTGGGTAGTTTTGCTTGCCAGCCTGCTCGCCAACTACGTACGAGTGAGTACACCTCGTGGTGGTTGCGTCGTGCCTCGGTCGGGCTATCATCTCCCCCAGCTTCACATCCTGCCGCCGATCGCGAAGCTGCCGACCAAACCTGGGGTCTCCAGACTATCGACTTAGCTCACACCCACATTTTCATATGAATCTTACGATGGATTTCCCCTCTCTCTCCGCAATTCGTAGCGACAGCTCGGGACCGGGGGTGGTGGCTGATGGTCCCAGCGACTCGGATATCATTCGAGGGTGTTCTGACATGTGAGTTGAAGATCAGGCATGCAAGCACATCCGTCGCGCCGAAGAGAAGGAAAGCTGTCGAAAGCCGGCGGCGAACTCCTTACATGCCAACTCGCTAGTACTACACTCGGCACACGAAGAAGACTGGACCTGGAACCACTTACGTCGCGCAGGATACAGGGTTTGCGCTATGATACGAGTACTGATAGGCAACAGGCTCGAAGCAGATCGTACCCCGCGAACACGGGGAGGGGCGCTAAGAGCACGTCTTATCGTCTTTCTAGAACATTTTTGACAAGGCGGGACAAACGGAGAACTCCCTCCTCATTGGGAAAGGCCCCAAGGTATGTCCTCGCCAGACACGTTTCACGACACCTGCCTCTCAAGGGAGCAGAGCTCGGCTGCAGTTCGAGTCTGGTTCTCGGCTTCCAGCTGCATCCATCGCTTCTTCCACACCTCCACAGCGGCTCACCAAGAAGTTCCTCGGCGGACTTCTGTACCGCGGCCTTGGGCAAACGGAGTACAGTAGTCTGTAGTCCGTACGGACTACAGGACTGCAAACTGCCCCACCGGTGAGACCAGAGGGGCCTTGCATGACGGACGGTTGGCGGAGTCTCTATGATCACGCCGGGTTGGGTGTACAGCATGCGTTGGCTGCCCCTGGTCTAATGCGCCTTTCTGCAGTGAGAATTCCCCATGCTTGCATCTTGGATTTGCTTGCATCGGCGAATGGCCCGACACCTGCAGCCGTGCTCCCCCGCTATCCTTGCTCTTCAGTATAGTCAAGCCTAAGTCTTCAGGACGAAGGCAATTCCATGAGCCGGAAGCACGACAGCTTTGAGAACGGAATTGCCATTGCAAAATGACGTTCGTGCCCGTCTAGGCTCAAAAGTGGCACCGACATTGATCATCTTGACCCGATATCGACGGTGGCTCCGAAAAGAGATGCATCCACTTTGGATAGTGCGTGCCCGGGGAAATTGCCGGCCGCCATGCCTTTTCGGTTTGGGTCGCGAGAACTGCTTGGGAAGAGCGTCTTCAAATTTCCACTTCGCGCGGGTCAGAAGCCAAGCTACGAGTACGTACAAAGTAGTACGGAGCACCATTGGTTGTCAAATTGCCTCATTGTCACCCTATGGGTCAATGCTTGGCCTATGCGGCCGATCCATTCAGCCGGTTCGGTGGTTGTATCCCAGCATGACTCGACTTCCGCTCGGCGCACAAGATCCTGGTGTCACCGTCGATTGCACCGTTGCATCACCGGTAATGTGCGTCTCGCCCCTTGGTCTTTCCAGTCCAGCGGATGTCTTCTTCCGTTTCGCGAGCGAAAACGGACCGCCGCCGACGTCTCCCCGACCCGTCTCGCCGTATACTCGGCCGTGAGAACAGAAAGGTCGTTGGACATGCCCCAAAAGACACGATGGCACAAGCGAGGCGTGTTCGCTTGAACCTTCGGTTTGTTGTGCTTTCAGATAGGCTCCGGTGCATTCAGGCCATCTGGCAGCTGAAACACGCCTGTCGACGAGAGTTCCGGGTCTGGCCGCTGTCGTACAACTCGATTGCATTAAGTTGGGGCTCGGGCCGGTAGCCCCGTTGACATCGGCTTGAAGCTTAATCGAAATGCGGGCGCGCCAAGATTGATGGAAGCAAGAATATCCTGCGCTTGGAATGTGGCCATGGCGATTGCGTACTCGTAGACGGCTCGCGTTGCCATGAGCAGGCCCCGCTGGAGGCTTGACCGTTGAGCGTTAATAGACAGGATGCAGAATGGGCACACAAAGTCTGTCCTCTGGGGCCAAAGCAACAACGAGCGACATGCCAAGCAGCCCGACAACCTGGCACACGGAGTCTTGGAGGTTTCTGAATCTGAGTAGGCACTCTGTTCGCAAGCCCATGCACGACAACCTTGCCCAACGCCAGAGTAAACAGATTCTACAACAGCGTTTGAAATGGTGCGACGACGACGCAGCAGAAAGCTACAGCCAATGATGTATCCATCGTGGTTTCTAAGCAGGCCAGCGACATGACCCGCGATTAACCTTCCAGCATGGCAAGGCAAGACAAGCAAATTCAACAATACAATACAAATCGGCATACAATCACACAAGTCCGGCACCCCACAACCTTTCATCGGCAACATGGGTGCAGCTCTGGGCCAGGTCCTGTTCAAGGCCGGGACGAGGAATGACCGTCATCATTTGGAACCGAACCTCGGATCGTCCTCAGATCAAGTCCCTAGTCCAAGCCAGTGCCGACTTCCAGGCAGATTTCGGAACTGCTCTTTTGTGAAACGACGGCGTCGTCATCATGTGTGTCCTGGAGTACGGAAGGATGTACACCGTCGTCGGCTCCAGTGCCCGCAGTCTCGGCGGCAAGACGGTCGTCAACCTCACCATCGGCACTCCAAAGCAGGCCAGAGAGGCAGAGACTTGGTTCAAGCAGCACGAGGTCTCGCGTAGCTTCGACGGCGGCGTCACGGGCACGCCAGAGATGGTTGGCACGGAGCACGCCATCATTGTGTACAGCGGCGAGAGCTTCTCCGGCAGCCCCCTGAAGTGCTCCAGCGCTGGCGGCGAGCATGAAGCGTGGCGTGGACGAGACAGACCGGGGGGCTATGATGGCCGGCAAACGCCTCCCAGGCAGGTAGGCGTGCACAACACGGCACTTGCGAATGAAGTCGCTCAGACCTGCTGGAGAGGTGGATGAATGGGAGTGAAGACCCCACCATGGTCCCTTGCGTCGTTTGACTTGCCAAGTCGATTGCAAGGCGATCAACCCAGAAACCGCGTGGAATGGGTTGAGCCAGGGTAGTTGGTATCTATGGAGAGTCGCGACGCCATCCGACTACAGTGAATCACTAGTGCGCATATTATATCCGTGGGTGGCGTTGGCTTTTCGCGGTCTCGAAGCCTCGACTTGGCGGCATGCTGTCACAGTGGCGCAATATCCTCATATAAATACGTGCATTTTGGTAAGTGAAAACAAAGCAGCATGCACGGGGACGTGACTGTCAGGCATAGACTGGGCCCAGAGCAAAGGCCACACACGGCTGGCCGTGGACGAGAAACGTCTGTTTCGGCTTCCCAGCGGCTCGCCGGGCCGTGGCGGAGACGGTTCCCAGTCTGGAAACTCGTGAGGTTGGAGAAGCTGAGACGGACTTGAGAGTATTTGTTGAAGGACTGCGGGCCGCTCGGTGGTCTGAACGTACGAGCACGTACGAGTATGAGTACCTACGTATTGCGTTGGTGGACCATTTGGTCGTCGGGCGCGCATCAAGATCAATAGCTTATAGATAGCACGGCATCTGGGTTAGGGTAGGGGAGGAAGCTCCGGACAGGGCTCCTGAGACTGCAGGCCAGGGCAGAGCCTCTAGTCCGTACGGAGTATGTACGAGGACGAGTATGGACTACTTCGTACGAAGTAATCCGTACGGACTACGATAATCTCGAAGACGTCAAGACCCCCTTGGGAGTGTGCTTCTTCGAGTACGGACTAGCGCCAGGAACAAGGAACAAGGCACGAGGCGACGGCGACATTCTTCTGGCAGCAACCCAAACCAGACAAGCCTTTTGCGCACAGACGGCCTCGAGCCCACTTACCTTTACCACGTATCCACGGTGCTGGGGCCGGCGGGATTCATTCACGACGATCCACAAGGTGCGTGTTCCCCTTGATACAGCCAAGCATCCGCGCAACGACGATGGCTTCTCTGGCTCTGGAACATGGGGCCGCTGACAACCGGAGCGGCATCCCAGCAGGCCTCGGTGCGCGAAATGACTCGGCGCAGAAGCCGGAACGCGTGCAACACATCGGGCCTATTCCACTGAGCAGAGGACGTCTTCATCACCCAGGAAAGTGACCCCGGTGTTAGCCGCCGCTCTCTGCTGTGCCCGCGGTTGGCCAAAAGTCGCCGGCCGACGCCGAATACTACTATAGACGAGGGTGGGCTTCGGATATAGCGGCGGCCGCCCCTGATCAGCATCTATCCGTGCGACCACGAAAGAGTAAATTAGATTGCCAGTACGAGTACGCATCTCCGTCCTCAGGTCGGCCGCCGCCCGCGTTTCGAAAGAGGGCGGCTGGCGTCTGCCGACGGAGCCCGAAGGGCCACCAGCCGCACCAACGACCCATCTTGCATGCGCCAAGGCATGTACATGCCTGGAAGGGTAGCATCCAACACACAGACAGGCCGCTGCGGCTGAATTTCCTCTGCTCCTGGGGCCTCATCCTGTGTTGCAAACCCACCGCGAACCCCTCGGGGTCGCGGATGCGCAGCGGAGCGCCATGCCACGCCGGACTTGTTCTTCCTTGGGGCATGTCGCCCGAGCGCCGGCGCCCCATCGGTCTTGTTGGGTGCCATGCTGCGAGTAGGAGGTATTCGTGCTCGTAGTCCGTAATTCCGCATTTTGTATGTACGGACTACGAAGTGCGTGCTTCGCCGTGATCGGGGCCGTCTCATGCCGCTGTGGCACGGAGGTCAGTACTCAGTACGGAGTACGCAGTACGCAGTATTACTCCGTGGCTGCGTAGGCATCCAGGCGGCCCAAGAGATCTTCTGAGGTGCGATTGATCAAGGAGCCGACGCGGTTGAAACACCACCAGTCTGTGCGACCGGGAGTCAGCCGTGCCTGGGCCTACGAGTACAACGCTGGAGCCGAGCTTGGCACGGCTCGACCGTTTCACCTTGAAAGGCCGTGGAGCGGCGTGGCTTCATGGTTCCGAAATAGTCTGCGTCTGCTGCAGACCTCCAACACCAGCTTGGTCGATAAATGGTGTCGGATGTGCTTTGCGGCTGTCCTTTGGCTGTCGGTCCGTTTGAGGAAGCTCGTATACTCGCAGCAGGCAGGTGGTGCCAGTTGCATCGCGGGAGTTGTATTGTGTGGTTCTCGGCCTCACGATACAACAGATGAGAACAGGTCGCCGGATCTAGTTGACTGGCCTGACAATGAACGGTGAACATACCCGTACATCATATTCCGTCAAGCGAAGACGAGATGTGCCGACACCCAGAGCCGTTATCCCATGATGAGAATCTCATCGTCTACCTACTCTACACGCGTAGTGTGGGCATTTTTCGATATTTTATCCAATGCCTCTGACGGAAGCTTATAAGTAAGGTTTCCTCGTAACCATGGAACGAGTGATCATCACGAACTGCCAACTTGTGCAATACGACAGGCGCGCAACATGCAACGCTCGTGAGATGGTGATGGCATATAGCTGCTCCTTCCACCAACATCACACACTTATATAATCGGCATCTCACGCGCTAGAGGAAACCGGAAAGCGACCCCAGCCCGTATGAAAGGTCAACATCGCATTCGGAGATGCAAGGTTGTTCACGCCACTCACGGTGAAGTTATCACGACTCGCGAGAGGTCGTGGTATAGGGTAGGTTACGAGCCCCGCTTTCTTCGGCTCGGATTGAGCGAATGGCCCGATGAACCCAACAGCTTCATTTTCAAAAGACCAGGACATGCGGTTTTGGAAGCCTAGCCTTACTCAAAGACGTCTAGGAACTGAACCCGAACCGTGGGTTTGTTGATGCGCGGCATTGTTGCTGTTCTCGGTTCTCGCCTGCCCCGCATCGACAAGCTGGAGCTCTCATCTGTCACAGGCTTTATCGCGAACCTCAGTTGAACCTCTGAGCGCGCATATATCTGTGCTGCATCACGACTCGACGCGGCTCATCCGTCAAAGAACCCGTCCTCCGAGAGGCCCTCCTGGACCCGAGACAACCCTGCGAGAGCAGCTCTACCCGTCTGGCGTTTGTAGTGGTTGAGTTTTCATCGCTGCTCCGAGATGTCGGCTACTCCGCGAAGCCTGTGGAATATACATGTTGCCGTCGGCGAGGCTCCTGCGGTCGTGCGGGTGAACAACCTGCAAGCCACCGTCAAGGGCCCCAACGATGCCTGGGGCAGGCGGAATCGGCCGCAGCCGATGCAGATATCCGTCAAGGTCGAGCTGCGGAAGCCCTTCAGCGCCACATCGCGAGCCGACGCCCTCGCCTCCGACACGGTGCACTACGGCCAGCTCAGCAAGGCCATCCTCACCAGCCTCGAGCGCATGGCCAACCAGACAGCCTCCGAGAGGGCGCCCTGGCCCTTCTCGCTGTCCGAGGTCCTGACGTACGTCTGGCTGGACCTCACCGGCTTCTACCCCACGGGGGAGCGCGAGGAGGGCCAGGAGCCCTTCCTGGACACGTCGGTCGTGCGCTGCCTGGAGATGACGGCCCATCTGCCCAAGGCGTCCTTGGTGGGCGACGGCGTGAGCTTCACCCTTACGGGCGCCTTCGGCAACGACCTGAACAGCACGTCGATGCGGCTGTACGGGCGGACGCTGAAGCTGCACAACCTGCGGGTGCCGACGCTCATCGGCATAAACGACAACGAGAGGGAGGCGAAGCAGGCGGCCGTGGTGAACGTGGAGATTGACAACTTTGAGGCGACCAACGACATCTTCAACGCTCTCGAAGCCAAAATCGTCGATGTGGGTTAAACATGAACATGAGCCGCGAACCGTGCAGCGGTATGACTGACCAGCGCAAACAGAGAATGGAGAACACGACTTTTGGCACGCTCGAGGCGCTGGTCGTGGACCTTTCGGAAACGATAACGCTGTACCTGAAGATGGAGGCGGAGGAGCCTGAGGACGGGACAGGCTCGCAGCTCAAGATTGCAGTGGAAAAGCCGCTGGCGGTGCCCTTTGCGGACGCGCCGTGCGTGGAGCTGAGGACGAACACGAGGGACGTGCCGCTCCCAGCCATGTACAAGTAAGGTACTGGAAATGTGGGAACAAAGTATGGAGTAGTCTTGGAATCTTGTGGAAATGGTTCATGACGCTATCGTTGCGTCGCCGTCTAGTGGTATATATATGCCTGCCGAGATCTCTACAAAAGCAAGCGTCTAGATCATTCATCCAACTCCAGCTGTCCCCCAGTAAGAGCCATTCAAAAGTGAAAACGGAAGCAAGAAGCAAAGCAGAAAATGTTACAGATCCGCCTTGTCGCACTGCGGGATGTCGCCGTTTGTGACTTCACGGATGAACTCGGGGTCGGGGTCGAACAGCATGACGTGGAAGTGCTCGACGGCGTGGATGGACTTGAGGGCCCACCAGTTCTTGAACCACACTACCTGGGACGAGTCAACACTCACTCCAGGGTTAGTACAGCAACAAACGCGCTTACCTGGCTTGGTGGAACGCGCGACCGAAAGGTCGTCGACATGAAGGCGTCGATCTCGGCCCGCGCCCGGTCCGTCAAGTCGCCCGTCTCGGGGTCCGTCCTGAGCTCGAACTTGGTCCAGACGACGAGGTGCACGATGCGCGCGTCCAGGCCGTAGGGCCAGTCGTTGTGGATGATCCTGACGTCGTCTGCGAACTGGAAGGGCTCGCCGCGGGCGCGGACGGGCTCGTGCCAGCGCAGGCGCTCGCGGAGGACAAACTCGGCGACGGAGCCGTGGCGGCGGGCCAGGCGGTGCGAGCAGGCCTTGTAGCGGCGCAGCTGCGAGGGCACGCGCTGGAAGACCTCGAGGCGGTTGGAGGCGATGATGTCGCAGACCTCGGGCCAGGTGCGCAGGGTGTAGGCCGCGTCCGGGGAGCCGACGACGCGCCGGTCCTTGTCGTTGAGGTTGAGGAGGAAGGCCGGACACTCGGCCGTCTTTTCCTTGTCGGGGACGTTGTAGTGCCAGAAGGGCATGACTTCTTCGAGGGAGCCCATGCTGGCGGAAGTATGTTGTTGAGCGCGGAGAGAGACGTCGGGGGGGAGTCTGAGACACCGTATAAAAGACCTCAAGGGAGTCGTTCAAGGGGTGGGGATCCAACGACCAACACGGCGAACAAGCAACAAAGCAACAGGCACCAGGCACCAACAGCCAGCAGCCAGCACACAGAGTTCGGCCAGAGGTCGAAACAACAAGGTTGAAGGTGTCAGGGTTCAAGAAGGCAAGCTGATCGCGAACGTCGGCGTCCTCACAAGCTCCGGCATGCCAACTCCACGACTCCACGGGACCAGTCTCCGCCCGTTACATATCCCATCATGTGAAGCGTCCATTCGCCATCTCCAAGCATGTAGAGTCGCCGAATCGAGTCATGGGGGCGCGAATCTGTTTGCTGCGCCGGAGGCGGATGCAACGTTGTCGTAGGCTCGTCGGGCTGGGTCCGGATAAATTTAGGGCCGAGAAAATCCCGCCAACATTGGGAGCAAGCTGCGACAGGTTATTTATAGCTAGTTTTGGTAGCAATACGAAGTACGGAGTACTCGTACGTAAATCCAAGAGAATGAAATTGTCCCGAGATTATGTTTTCCAGAGAATATTCAGGGGCGCCGTCGGGGAGATTGTATTCGAGATTCGGGTGTCGCTGGGAATGGTGGATGCTCCGGGGTGCCCCGTGCTCCCGCAACCGTCATCCCAAGTCCTGACCGGGGAGTTCCCGGTGGTCCAGGAACAGCCAATGCCGCGCCCACGTGAGTTGGCTACTTCGTATCGCAGGTTGCTTTTCCTTCATACTGTGTAGCCAGCCTTTGGGTGCCCGGGTTGCCGAGTTGGCTGCATGGCATCAAGCCCTCGGGCAGCGATGCCTCTTGCACAGTACCCAACTTACGGAAGACGGACGCATGCCCGATATGCGCATCGAATTGTCGAAAAGCGCCAGTGTCCAGCATCCGTCATCAATGAGGCTGAATCGGCCGGCAGCCGTCCAATTGAGGCAGGCCCCGGTCCCGTTTCGTTGCCGCTGTCCAACCGCTGTGGACCTTAATGAGATATCCATCCTCCCCAGCCTGGTAGCAAGATTGGCCTCGTGGAACACGATTGCTCCATTGGTATCAACAGCAGTCGCCCCTGTGTAACAGGAGGTGTGCGTGTTCCTTGAATCTGCTCCCGAGGAACAGGGGGCTTATCTTGGCCAGCAGGCGATGCGTTCTTTTCGACATCACAAGAGCGTCGCTGTCGCCGGCACCCGGGCCGGGCAGCAAGGATTTTCTCGTCGCAGCGGCGAGTCCGTAACGCAGCCACACTTTTCCTCGACTTGCGTGCCGTCATGGCGCTGCAAACTGACTGATGGCGAGGCGAGGCGCAATTATTAGTGGAAGCCTGGAAACCTGGAAACCGGTCTCCAGAGGCTATGGCACGCCACCACTACTGGTGCAGGTGGGGGGCGAAATGGCGATTTTGATGAGGAGCTCTCCAGAAATTGCGATGCTCTGCCGTGATATAAATAGGTAAATCGATCAAGAGCCTCTGCTACATATTCATGGTCTGCCCGCTGTCCGTACACTGAGTCGTCTTTGAACCGCCTCCCATTCTCGCCTTATTCCTCTAGAGCGCTGTCGCGATATGCTAGGCCTGACGTCAAGCCACCTGGACGCTTGGGTGATACCACCAACGGCAGCCCAACCGCCAGAGTACAGGGGGCAGAAGCAGCTCGCCCCTTCCCCACTGCGCTCGTTGCCCCGCCTTGCCTCATTGCTCCATCCCATCCCGTCCTCAATCTTGACAGCCTTGCTTGCTCCTCCTCCTTACCCTCTTCCTCTGCCATCGGCTCGCCGCGACAGCTTCGAATCGACGACGACGACTACGAAGACGACGCTCGAATCCCCCCTCTACATCCTCCTCTACCCCCCCGACGCCCGCGAAACGCATATACAATGGCCGGTATCAAGAGCGCGCTGCCCTCGCACCTCAAGCCTGCCCAGGAGGGCGGCGAGGACAATGGCTTCGAGAAACGCCATCATGGCAAGACTCGCAGCCACATGGCAAGTCAACCCCGCTGCCCTCGCTCCCTCACCTTCTCTCCTTTGCCCTCTCATCCGTCTATCCTTGTCCTCTCCTGGCACACGGCATGGCAATTCACTCTCGCCGCGCCGCGCTTGCTGCTCGGCCGTTTGCTGGCCCTGCGCAACGCGCAAACTGCTTCACGGCAACGGAGTGACACCTATTCACTCACGAGGAAGCCGCTCCCGCTGCTCTGTTCGCTGGGCCGGAGCCCATGATCCACGCCAGGTTGCTTGACCTGTGGCTGTGCAGCAATTGCCCCGTCCCTGCAGGGATCCGTTCGCTCTTCAGGGGGCGGGCGGCCTGGAAGGAACGCAGACGATGCTGTCCACGATAACGTCAAAGGCAATTCACTGCCGACAGTCTGTTTGCTGGCGCAACCTTGCATGACGCGCGAGCCCTGAGTGACGCACAATCGACCCAGGGCCGAGCCCCAGAGCCGTCTTCCTCGTCTCAACCGCTGCCTGCCATTTTGAACCCGACTTCCTCCTTCATCCATCTTTCTCTGACCTGAACATCCCTCCCGCAATCGCGTATCGTGTCTCTCCCCTCTCTGCCAGCAGCCAGCACCCCCCGCCTTCGCGCCCTCCCGCAATGCCTCACTTGACCATGGACCATCGGCGAGGGCTAACCGAGTGCACGCAGGCGTTTGAGAACACGTCGACGAGCGTCGCCGCTGCTCAGATGCGGAATTCCTTGACCAACCTCGCCGAGACTGTTGAGGACCCCCAGCAGAAGAAGGTACGTGCCATTCCGTCCGTCACCCGCCATGCGTGCGGGATGGTGCAGCTACTGACGAAGCTGCCCAAAGCTGTTCGAGACCGAGATGGACAACTTCTTCGCCCTCTTCCGTCGCTACCTCAACGACAAGGCCAAGGGAAACGCTGTGTAAGTTTGCTCCTGGCCGGCAAGACGAGAGGCCGTACCATATACTCATGCTTCCCCCAGCGACTGGGAGCGCATTGCCCCACCCGCCCATGGCCAGGTCGTCGACTATGAGGACCTCGCCAACTCTGAATCTGTCAACTTTCTCAGCAAGCTTGCTGTTCTGAAGCTCAACGGCGGTCTGGGAACCTCCATGGGCTGCGTTGGCCCCAAGTCCGTCATCGAAGTCCGCGATGGCATGTCTTTCCTCGACTTGTCGGTGCGCCAGATCGAGTTCCTCAACCGCACGTACGACGTCAACGTCCCCTTCCTGCTCATGAACTCCTTCAACACCAACGACGACACCGCCGCTATCATCAAGAAGTACGAGGGTCACAACGTCGACATCCTCACCTTCAACCAATCCCGGTACCCCCGAATCTACAAGGACTCGCTGCTGCCCGTCCCCAAGGACTTTGAGTCGTCGATTAGCGAGTGGTACCCTCCTGGCCACGGTGATGTCTTCGAGTCCCTCTACAACTCTGGCATCCTCGAAAAGCTGCTCGAGCGCGGCATCGAGATCATCTTCCTGTCAAACGTGGACAACCTGGGCGGCGTCGTCGACCTGCGCATCCTGCAGCACATGGTCGAGACCAAGGCCGAGTACATCATGGAACTTACAAACAAGACCAAGGCCGACGTCAAGGGCGGTACCATCATCGACTATGAGGGCTCTGTCCGCCTGCTCGAGATTGCCCAGGTGCCCAAGGAGCACGTTAACGAGTTCAAGTCGATCAAGAAGTTCAAGTACTTCAACACCAACAACATCTGGCTCAACCTCAAGGCCATCAAGCGCGTCGTCGAGAACGACGAGCTCGAGATGGAGATCATCCCCAACGGCAAGACCATCCCCGGCGACAAGAAGGGCGAGTCGGACATTTCCATCATCCAGCTGGAGACGGCCGTCGGTGCCGCCATCCGCCACTTCAAGAACGCACACGGCGTCAACGTGCCCCGCCGACGATTCTTGCCCGTCAAGACCTGCTCCGACCTGATGTTGGTCAAGTCGGACCTGTACACCCTGAAGCACGGTCAGCTCCAGATGAGCGCGGCCCGCTTCGGCGATGCGCCCCTCATCAAGCTGGGTGGCGACTTCAAGAAGGTCTCCGACTTCCAGAAGCGCATCCCTTCGATCCCCAAGGTGCTCGAGCTGGACCACCTGACCATCACTGGCGCAGTCAACCTGGGCCGTGGAGTCACGCTCAAGGGCACAGTCATCATCGTGGCGACGGAGGGAAGCACCATTGACATTCCCCCGGGCTCCATCCTGGAGAACGTGGTCGTGCAGGGCAGCTTGCGCCTGCTGGAGCACTAAATTGGTGCAGTCGGTGGTGGCGACGACTTCGAGTGAGAGCAAGACTGGCATCGGCATCTGTGTCCGCCATGGGAAACGGAACAGTATACATCATAGATGATTGGAAGCAAACAATGGACGCGTGTCCATGGTGGATTATTTTCGTTGGATGGGCGACGGATGACGGGTACTATTTGGCCGCACAGCGCGCTTAACTGTAATTCGAGGGTTGAGATACTAATTGATGTCTTTTGACAGATGCTCTGGCTTGGTGATGACGCGGTGATGACGCAGGCATTATATCTTTGAATGCTATGAATGGGCGTGCGTCACAGTTGAGCTTGGCAATACAGGGTCGAGTCGCTTGATGCTCCTCGATGGACTCTACGTAACTGTTTACTGAGCACCTGGACTCTCAAGCGCTGTCATGGTTTGTAGACACAGCCTCCAAGGATCAACAAGTACAGTGGCTCATGATGGCATTTCGCCATCAGTATTCCACATGACCAACTGTCCCGCTCTTCGGTCCCCGTGGCACGCCGAAGTCCCGTCTCTTCCTGAACGAGGAACTACCTCCAGGCAAGTCGAGGACCTCGACGCCGGCGGCAGGTCAAGGAAGGAGAAACCTGGAGAGGGAGACAGATGCGAGAGCCTGCCGAGAATTGTAGCCGAGGATGGGGTACTTCAAGGCAGCGGAAGAAGCCGATCGTGAGTCAAACGCGGTACGAGACGCGCCTGGATTAAGTAATTATAGCAGAGTCACTGTAACCCCGACACGCGGCGGCGCGTTAATGAGGAATGGCGTGTTCTGCAGGACGAGAGGCGGCGGCTATTCGGGGCAGAGGAATCGTGAAGCATTCCCGGGGAGCTGGGTCATCGCAGACGAGACATCGGTGAAATGGACGACCTGTCCTCATGCCCATTTGGACTTTGTACGAGGAAAAGTCTGCGGAAGTGGGATTTCGACGGAGATCCCCGCGGTTGTTTATATCACGGCAAAAGGGGTCGCGGATCGAACCTTGCCTGTTAGTGCAACACCAGAGACTAGCTCCTGGGGCAACAGTCGCGCCAAGGACCTGGGCTACTTCGTACCCTTCCTTCGTTGCCAAACCTTGGTACCGCGCGTCGGAGACTCTGCAAAACATCTCAGCTTCAAGCAAGGGGTAAAGTGTCTTTCAGACGAGCTCGCAGGCGAGCGGCAGCAGGCATGGCTTCGAGTCTGGGTGGCGAGCCGTGCAAGCAGAGGCACAGCCCCAGGGCTCAATTGCCATTGCTTGTTCTCGGCTCTGCCCGAAGCGCGGTTGGCGGCCGGGCGATGCTAGTTGGTGATGGAGTGAGGCGCAGCAATACCGAGGAGAGACGCACAGCAGGCGCCTCGCTTCTTTAGCACGCAGGCGTGCTACTCGTGGACTCTAGTGTGTCTCTGGCGAGGAGGCATTGGTGAAGATTTTGTCCGGCAAATCTCGTCGTCTTGGCCTTGCCACAGACACGAGCATGGATCATTGTCTGTGATGGTGTATGGCGGTGACAGTTAGCGTGCCTTGCGTGCCACGGCCTCCACGGCTGGACCTGGAAGCTTTCCTCGGTGGCGTCTGCCCGAGCGGCCATGTAAGCATGAAGAAGCTGGAGATTGCCCATTGTGGCATGGCCCGGCCGGTCGATGCGGCCAATTGTGGCGCCGTGCAGGACGAGGGAGGCCACCGGGACAGCCGCTTGGCTCTGTTCCTGTTCCATTGGGTCCCTTGCCCACTTGGCAATTGGCACTTGCTTGTCGCGCCACGGCGCGTCTTGCTGGCCGTAGTCAGAGGTTTGTTGAGCCCCTGAAAGAGAGTTGGCCTGGCCTCGCGACGGACAGCTCGAGCGACGAGGCTGCCGGCTGAGTGCAGCGATCAGCACCCAATTGTGAGATTGGGGCATCGATCCGGTCTCGCCCTGGGAGCTCAGGCGGGCCGGCTCAACACAGATCCATGGAGCTGGGGTCGGATAGGGCCCCACGGCGCAATGAGGGCAGCACCCACAGGCTCCATCCACCGTTGTAGCCTGTCCACGCGCCCCATCATCGCAGGTGAGGACGGAGATGTGTCGGCCTGGCAGCCTCCTCGCCCCCGTCCTTGCCGTGGCAAGCGGCTCTGGGGCTCTGGGGGCTCTGCCGCTCCATGTACGAGTAGGTTGGGTTAGGCCGTCAAGAGCAGATTAGCACTGCGCAAGCTGGCTTCCTGGCGTGGAATGTTGTCGGCAGAACGGGGCACGACGGCCAAGCCGGCGCACCGCGGTGCAGATAATTTGCCGCCTCATCCCACCCACCCCAAAGCCACGGCATATTTCAGCCCTGGGTCGCGCCTCTGCTCATTTCCCTCCTTTCCCTCTCTCCTCTCCTCTCCTTTCCTGCTCTCTCGCAACCTTCGTTCGATCGCCTCTTCCTGCTCTGCGCCGCCGCAACCTGTTGCATCGTGTAAGTCCCCCTTGAAACCCCCCCCCCCCCCTGGT